>CM021106.1:156323495-156410107 GCA_007115665.2 Sequoiadendron giganteum | reverse complement strand
CAACATTCTTCAAGGTGTCAACCTTTTCCAAACTAACCTTGCCATCTTCAACCATATCCCTCACAAAGTGATATTGCACATCTATGTGCTTGGTCCTGGCATGAAAGGTCAGATTCTTTTCCAAACAAATGGCACTTTGACTATCACAGCAGATAGAAATCTGTCCAGCATTAAATCCAATGTCTAAACACAAATGCCTCAGCCACACTGCCTCCTTGCATGCATGAGTTGCTGCCATGTACTCTGCCTCTATCGTGGATAAAGCAACAACAACTTGTCTTTTGCTCATCCAACTGATTGCTCCACCATTAAGCATGAAAGAGTATCTACTGGTGGATCTCTTGCTATCAATGTCCCTTGCCCAATCAGAATCAACATATCCCTGAATGTTGAGAGTCCTTTGTGATGCAACCATACTGCCATGGTAACACAAAACATAATCTGAAGTACCCTTCAAATACCTGAATACTCTTCATAGCATCCTAATGTGATCTCCCTGGATTTTTCATAAACCGGCTTAGAACTCCCACTGCTTGGGCAATGGCTGGTCTTGTGCAGACCATAGCATACATTAAACTACCTACTGCACTTGCATAAGGCACACTGGTCATGTCCTCCATCTCAGTGGTAGATTTTGGACAATCTTCAGCAGATAGTTTCAATCTTTGTATGAGTGGAAAAACTAGCTACTTGCAATCATTCATGCTAAACCTCTCTAGAACCGTTTTCACATACTTACTCTGACTGAGCCAAAGCTTTCTACTTGTTCTATCCCTGGTTATCTCCATTCCAAGAATGTACCTTGCTGCTCCAAGATCTTTCATTTTGAACTTAGCAGACAACTGAGTTTTAAGGTCATAAATCATAGTCTTGCTATTACCAATGAATAACATGTCATCCACATACAGAGTAATAACAAGCACACGATCATTCTCAGATTTATAATAGCTGCAACGATCTGATTTTGATCTCACAAACCCAATTGACAACACAAATGTGTCAAAATTTTGGTACCACATTCTAGGAGATTGTTTTAGACCATAGAGAGATTTATTTAACTTGCAAACCAGATTTTGTTTACCTCTTTCAACAAAATGCTCAGGCTAGGACATGTAAATTTCTTCTTCCAACTCACCATGGAGAAATGTTGTCTTCACATCCATCTGCTCAATTTCAAAGTCATACACTACTGCTAATGACAAGAACAATCTAATGGATGTCAGCTTTGCTACAGGGGAAAAGATCTCTCCATAATCAATTCCCTCAACTTGAGAAAAACCCTTTGCAACCAGTCATGCCTTATACTTCTCAACACTGCCATCAAGACCTGTCTTCCTTTTGAATATCCACTTACAACCAATAGGATTTCGCCCTTTAGGCAGTGGTACCAACTTCCAGGTATCATTTTTTTTCAAGGAATCCATCTCCTCATTCATAGCTTCCAGCCAAGACTTAGAGTCAGGCATGCTGATTGCTTCTTTCACAGTCCTAGGCTCATCAATGCTGGTAATTAAAGCATAAGCACAATTTGAATCTAACATAGAGAAGCCATACCTTTCTGGTTTCCACTTTTCTCATGTAGATTTCCTTATGGGTTAAGGTTGTTCTTCATCATCAGAACTTCCAGAGCTGCTTGAGCTCTCCTCAGTCTCAGGTACACCATGTAGCTCTTCCCTTTCAAGAGTTTGGGGAATCTCCACTACATCCTTATTTTTGTCACTCTGATTTGTCTCAAGCTATTGATCACTTACTAGAGGTTTTAGCTCACGAAATATCATGCTTCTGTTGTACACAACCTTCTCAATAACAGGGTTCCAAAGCTTGTATCCTTTCACACCAACTCCATATCCGATGAGAATACATTTAACAGCCTTGTTATCCAACTTAGATCTCTTTTCATTTGGCACATGAACATATGCCTCACAGCCAAAGACCCGGACATGCCTTAGTGAGGGTTTCTTGCCTGACCGTGCTTCCAAAGGTGTCTTGTCAACAAGAGCAGAGCAAGGAGATCTATTTATTAGATAACATGTTGTAGCCACAACCTCAACCCAGAACCTCTGCTCCAGACCAGCACCACTCAACATACTCCCTGCCTTTTCCATCAACGTCCTGTTAGACCTTTCAACAACTCCATTTTGCTGTGGAGTGTAGGGGGTTGTCTTATGCCTTTTAATTCCATGATCAGTGCAATACCTTTCAAAATTTGCAGAACAAAACTAGCCTCCATTGTCTGTCCTTAAACACTTTATTTTCCTTCCAGTCTGATTTTCTACCAAAGATTTGAACTCTTTAAACCGACTGAACACTTCTGATTTACATTTAAGAAAGTATACAAATCCCCTTCTTGAACAATCGTCAATAAAAGAAACATAATATCTAGACTTTGATAACAAAGGAACATTAACTGGACCAAATACATTAGAATGGACATAATCCAGTATACCAGAAGATTTGTGAGGACTAGAGGAAAAAGAAACACGGTGTTGCTTTCCATAGATACAATGTTCACAAAAATTGAACTCAAGGTTACAGTCATCAAGCCCTTCTACAAGGTTTTTATTCTTCAAGGTTTTTAAACCTTTCTCACCAATGTGACCAAGTCTATGATGCCATAACATAGTCTTCTCTACTGGGAGTTTTACCTCCAAAGTATTTGTAGATAGAGAAGAGTCTTCATCTTTCTCTATAGGTGTAGAATTACATGACTTTACAGAGGCACTGTTGTAAAGAACAGGTCATGCATCTAGCTTGTACAGAGTTCCAGTCTGAAGACCCTTAGCCAGCACCATTGCACCTCTAGCCATTTTACATCCCTTACTAGAAAAAGAAACTTCTACCCCAACATCATTTAACTTACTAACAGACAGAAGATTTCGAGCCAAACCTGGAATGTGAAGAACACCACCTATTCCTTTGACTCTCCCATCAGGAGACTGAATTCTGACTCTTCCTTTGCCAACAATCTCCAGTGTTGAATCACTTGCCAAGTATACCTTTCCACCATCATACTTCTCATACTTTGAGAACCAATCTCTATTGGATGTCATATGAAAAGAAGCACCTGAATCAACTAGCCAGACATCATCAGATGCCTGAGTTGTCAAGGCTGCTACAATGAAGGCATCTGCATCACTTTGAGAAGATTCATTGTTAGAGACATTCTTTTTCTTCTTCTCTTTGTAGTCCTTCTTGATATGACCAGTTTGTCCATAGTTCTAGCATCTCACCTTGAACTTTTTACCAGGACACTTTGATCTCCCTTTAGACTTGGATTTCGACTTGTTTTCTTTCTTCTTGCCTTTCTCCTGTGATCTACCTCGAACAAGAAGAGCCTCTTTGGCCATCTCAGAAGATTTCCTTCACATTTCTTCAGACAAAAGTGGAGCAACCACATCATCCATCTTGAAAGCAGTGGTTGTGCTTCAAATAGCCATCACAAGATTATCCCAATTGTCAGGTAATGAACACAACAGGAGCATGCAATGATACTCCTCCTCAATCTTTACATCTACAGATGCCAGCTGAGTAACACTCATATTAAATGAGTTCAGATGGTCTGCAACATATGCACCTTCATCCATCTTCAAGGAGTACAACTTCTTCCTCAAGAATAACTTGTCTACCAGAGACTTTCCCTGATAATAATCACCAAGCTTCTTCCACAATGAAGCTACAGACGTCTCCTCCTGAACATTCAAGAGCACATAATCGGCTAGACTCAGTCTTATCAATCCTCTTGCGTTCCTATCAGTAAGATCCTAAGATTCTTAGATTGTAATTTGTGGCTTAGCTCTAGACATTGCACTCCAAAGGTCTCTATCCACAAGAAAGTCTTCTATCTTGAGTTTCCATAACTCAAAGTTGCTACCATTAAAATTTTCAGTCTGTATTCTTCCAGATGTACTCACCATCTCAAATAGAAAAAGGTTTTTAATAATGCAAGACTCCCACTGAAATAGTATTAGTGCAAAAAATTAATTCTCCCTAACAAGGATAACACAACTGGCCAAGCTCTGATACCACTTTGAAGGGAAAAAAATGCGGATCTAATGACCCAACAATGCGAAATACATTCTCTTAATGCCAATACAATAGAGGAGTAAAGCAAAAATGAAAAACTAACAACTTCAAAAACTTCTAGAGATGAATACAACCATTAATAGAGATAACAGAAGAACAAAGCATACACAGATTGACACAGATGAGTTACGTGGGAAACCTTTACACGAAAAAAACCCACCACACAATATCAAGACTATTGTATTACAGTACTGAAACAAATACATTCAATTTTAGTCTTCCCTGTATAGCTTACAGTTGCCAAGAGAGATACAAATTCATTGTTACAATGTTGTCTCAACATACAGTTCGAACCACCTCTCTTCAAGAACTCACGTTCTCTTTCTTTTTCTTCTGCTCTTCTACCTTCTATGATTCACTCCTGTGCAACATTCAAAGATATGGTGTTTATCAACAAACACCAACCAAATAGTGAAAGTCAAACCTTGCAATCAATGCCATCAGCCAATGGCTGACCAAGAAGCTCGAACTCAACACGCAATCAGAGCAGCCCATGCCGAGACCTACATCGAGCCCCCCATGCATTCAATGCCATGCCAGAAACGGGTTCGGCCCTGCCAACTTATGTTGGCCATGCACCTGAAGCAATAACTAAATTAGGTAACCATCCAATAACAATTTGGTTAGACTGCCACATGTCACCATCCCATTGCCTATAGCAATTGACATTGAGTCCAATTCAGTCAAACAGACACCGAGCACGATCAATACTTCCAAGTCTTTACAACACTGCCAGAGCCGGAACCAGAACGGGATACAAAACATGGCTCCACCAAAAAATACAGGTTTAGGAACCATTTCAGTTCTACCTCCATCCACAGAAAGTAAAAAACACATCAGAGACAATTCTGACTGAAGGAAGTCAACCCGAAGTCAGACCAGGATAGGAACACAAAAGACCGGAGTCGAAGTCGGAAACAGAAACAGGACTTCACCAAAAGTCCAGGTTCAGGAAACATTCCAGTTCCGCCTCCAACACATGTAACAAACAACAAGTCTAGACCAGAATGAAATGGAGGAAACCATCTTGAAGAAAAAACCAAACAGCAAAGAAGACCATATCACAAAGGCAGGAATCAGACCCAAACCCGGAATGGAAACAGAAACAAGAACATGGTAGACGGACATTGCCAAGTTCCAAACTTCGTTCCGCCTCCGACAGAAACTGCAAAGCGAAGCGAAGAGACCAAACACATGAACCAGAGCCAGAGCTGGAGTCGGATGGGGAACTAAACTAGGAACATAGCAAAGGGTTCCATGCCAGGTTCCATCTCGGTTCCAACATCGATAGAACTCAGAAACAACTCAATAAATCACTAAGGCAAGAAATCAAGGACTACAAGCTGGAAGTTGAGACACAAATTCTCAACATTTTTTGCTTCCGTAGTATATCAGTTATTTGGTTTGCTCATCTCAATGCTTTCTAGTTTAGTTGTGATGCTTTCTAAACTAGTTTTCTTATGCTTTTTAATTTTGTATTTCCAGTTTTTCCTAGAATATCTTGTTTTCGAGTTAAACAATTTAGGCCTTAGATTTAGAATTGATTTTGATAGTTAAGGAAAAATTAGAAAAATATAAAATGAGTTATCCAAATCATCTTCTTCTACAAACTGCCTTGGATACTACTCGGTCGACTAATTGACATTCAATATTCTAAAGTAATAGGACGTAATGATACCCTATCACTTTTTTGGCACCGTTGTTGGGGATACATAAAGCATAGCCTTTTGTGTTTAAGTATTATTAGGAGATGTTTTGAATATCAAGTTTTATGCCAAAAATTTTTTTCTTGGTTTTCTTTTCTGCATGGTTCAGAAAAGAGGCCCTCATGGATTTTTTATACCAGAGACCCCCCCAAAATATGTACCAATCATACCTAGGGAAGCCCGAGGCTTTGACGACGACACTTTTGAAGAATTATTTGAGCCTGCTCCACCTGAGGCTTTCCATTATTTACTTGTTGAGCAACTGGTAGAACAACCAGTAGAGGAGACAATTATTTTTTAGGAACATATTCTTCTAAATATCATGGGAGATTGTAGAGATGAACCTAACCACAATGCACCTCAACCTCCTAATACGTTTACCTATCCTATTACGTTGGATGCTGACGATAATACTGTCATGAAGAACATTTCCCCAGCCTTCCTTCCAACCTTCTGTGGTTTGTCCTCGGAAGACCTTGACCAGTTTCTTTTTGAATTTAATGTCCTATGTCAAATTTATGATTACAAGAATGACAACCAAAATTTGAAGCTCTATCCGTCGACTTTAAAGGATTTAGCAATGCGATGGTTTATGGGACTAGGTTCTGAAAGTATAACATCCTAGGGGGAGATGGAGACTGTCCTTTTGCAAAAATATGAAAGTTATTGTAGGGTGAGTGATCTAAAGGAGGAGTTGTTTAAATTAAGAAAAAATGAGGGTGAAAGTTTAGAGGACTATCTTGATAGGTTCCTCTTCCTCTCCAAAAGATGTGGAGAAACAACCATTAGTGTCGAGATTCTAAAAAACAATTTTTCTTAAAGGTCTTGATGATGACGCTAGAAGGAATCTTGATTTAATGGGCAGAGGTGATGTATCCTAGTTAACTCTAGAGGAGATATGTGGGTTATGTTGGAATTTCTCCCGTACAAGGGGAGGAATCCGCAAAACCAATTTTTTAAAAGGGTTTAATGAGATAGGAAAGCTCCATGAAGAAATAGAAAATCTAAAAATGAACATTCTTGTTTAGTTGACTACTATATTAGATGGTATTCAAGCTAAGACTCGTAATCTAGGGACCTTGTCATTTTATTGTCTTAGGTGTCGAAATAAACACTTGTTGTGCGAGTGCCTCTTGGACAAAGTCAATGTTTGTCAAATTTGTGAGTAGAATCATCCAACGAATCAGTGTGAACTTCTGTCAGATATTAAGAATACTAAGAAAAAACCATTCAGGTTGAAGAAGAGATAAATGCCTTAAACCAACATCAAGGAGGTAATTTATGTTATGAACAGAACCCTAATTCTTCATGGAGGCCAAAAAATAATTGGGCTTAGAATCAATGGAATCCATCTTGGAATCAGTCTCCTTCACCACAACCTAACTGGGGAACTCCCTATTGGGGATCCCCTGAATGGACAAACCACACATGGGGAAATCAATAGTGGTCAAATCAACCCCAACAATAGTGGTATCAACACATACTGCCCCCCAATGGAATTGGGCACAAAATCAATTTTATACTGAACCTAGAAGGAGTCAACAACAGAATTTGTTACCTCTAGCTCAAAAACCTCCTTAGAATGAGCAGGTAAACCAACCTCAACTTCCAGCACAACCTCCAACCATTGAAGAGATAGTAGAGGAATTTGAGCCTAAAAGTCCCATGAAAGACATGTCGTCTAATCAGGATACCACTCCCAAAGAAAAAGAACCTTTTTCAGTAGCAGGGGCTACTGACTTATCTCAGGGAGAGGAAGGTCAGTCTTTAAGTCAACACAAGGAGGATCCTGTCCCAAAGGAGAAAAGGATGGCTCCATATCCGGAATGTTTAAAGTCCATAACTCCAAAAGTTACTCTGGAGGTTTCCTTAGCTACAGAAACTATGTTAATTCGGGAAATCAAGCAGTTGCAAATTGAAGTTCCTTTATTGCAAGCAATAAAGGAAATCCCTGAATTAAATCAGTTAATTAAACAATTATGTATCAAAACACTAGGAAGGAAGCCAAAAAAGATAAATACCATTCATATTGATGGTTATTTAGCTGATTTTCTGTCTGGAAAGACTTTTGCTCCAAAATATGACGATCCTAGGAGTCCACTTATAATAGTTACAATCAACGAGGTAGCAATACTAAATGCATTAGTGGATCTAGGGGAAGCTATTAATGTGATGACTATGGATGTAATGGAAAAATTAGGATTAACTGATTTACATCCCACAACCACAGTCTTAAAAATGGAAAATCAGTCTACAACCATCCTTAAGGGTGTAATTAAAAACATCCTTGTCAAAGTGGATGGATGGGAATATCCAGTTGAATTCCAGGTAATCCAGTCACTTACACCTAAGGATAGCCATCCTATAATTCTTAGAAGACCTTGGTTGGCCATGGTTGCTACTAAGATTGATTGTAGGGAAGGGGCGATGACCATTTCGCATGGTCAAGAGAGTAAACGTTTATTCTTATATCCCCCTACTAAACCTACCAAGCATAAAAAGGTCTGGGTCGATGAACCTGAGGAAACCAATGGTTCAGAGAGTTTAGCCTCTCTAGCCATGGTAGTAATTAAACAACATGGGGATGAATTGGAGGAAGAGTTAATAAGCGTTGTTGCACAACAAGCTATAACCCCAAACGAGGAAGAAACGATGGATGCTCCAAGGATTTTTGGTCAACCAATTGATATAAGTGGAATGGAGCATAGTTATGCTACAATGAGAATGCCTTGTCCCTTAGCAAATATGATTCCCAAAACTAGTCATTTCTTAGAGGATATTACAAGATTTCACCAGGTTGTACCTCATAGTTTCCCTCTCAACACATTGTTGTGACCTATGTATAATATCACCTCGGTTCATCCTAGAACAAAATTGATAATGCTGTTACTAGGAAAAACTTTGAATATCAATAGTTGGTTGATAGAAACTCAGGAAGATAAGTTGTTTAATGTGTTGATACAAAGGTCTAAAGCTTTTTCTTGGGATTATACAGACATGAGAGGAATTCACCCAAGTGTTTGTACCCATCACATTTACACTGACATCAGTATAAGACATGTTTGGCAGCCACATAGGAGACTCAATCCTGCACTAAAGGATTTGGTCAAAATTGAGATTGAAAAACTCGTTTGTGCTAGATTTATTTATCCAATATCTAATAGTAAGTGGGTATCACCTATGGTGGTAGTTGCAAAGAAAAATGGGAAGTGGAGAATTTGTGTAGATTATCGAGAACTCAACAAAGCCACTTATAGAGATTATTTTTGCCTACCATTTATTGATTAGGTTCTGGACAACTTGGCTGGGAGGAAATATTTCTTTCTTGATGGATTTAGTGGTTATAATCAAATACAGGTTGCTCTAGAAGATCAGGACAAAACCACATTTACCTACCCATGGGGCACGTTTTCTTATAGAGTGCTTCTCTTTGGTCGATGGAATGCCCCGACGACCTTCTAGAGAGCCGTTCTTTCCATATTTGCTTCTCTCATTAATGACTGTGTCGAGGTCTACATGGATGATTTTATAGTCTATGGGTAAACTTATGACGAAGCTTTTTAGAACCTAGATCGAGTTCTGCAAGTTTGTGAGGAAAATAGACCATCCCTTAGCCATGAAAAATGTATGATAATGGTGGAACAAGGAATAGTCCTAGGTCATCATATTTCCTCAGAGGGGATAAAGGTCGACTCTAAAAAAATCGAAGTCATCCAATTGTTGACTATTGTAGACACCTAAAAATGACTTAGGCCTGCAAACACTATTTTACCACTTTTTCGTCCTACCATAATTATGACATTTTAATTATGTTCCTAACCCACCTTCAACTATTAATTAAATAATTCATAATTATTTAATTAATTCAGAATCTCTTATTCTTCCTGATTATTAAATAAATAAATCATATTTATGTAATGCGTCACTAATTACCTAAGGTCAACTCATAAATTAAATAAAGTTCTCATTTTATTTAATTAATCTTTATCATTAATGTCCTCTTGATTATTAAATCAATATATTTTAATATATTTATTTAATATGTCACTAATCCCTAAATCCTCTCTTTTAATTAAATAGATTTACTAATTTATTTAATTAACCACTTCCTCTAAATTAAATAATTATTCTTAATTATTTAATTACTGTATGTGACACTTTGTTATTTTTAAATAAAACAATTTATTTAAAAAGATCTCACATAGTTAACTGATTCTTCTTTTAGTAATTAATTTCAAAAATCAATTACTTATTATCTCACGAAATCCATATTTTAAATTAATTTAATCCAAAATGAAAATATTCTTCTACAAATCAAGTATATTCTAAAATTACTGATTTTATAAAATCTCATCTTCCTATCTTTTTGGTTTTTACTAATTTCATCTCATTGTCACATTTATTATTGATTTAATTTATTTAATTAAATCTTATTCACACATATGGGCATTTTTCCCTAACCCTAATTGAGAGCTACCATTTTGAATCTTAACCATTGATTCTAGGGAATTTCTCAATCTCTCATCTCGCCCATTCGTTCAAGATTAAATTTTCTATAAAATGACAATCTTGATCTCATTTTTGGATCGCTTATTGTTGTCTTTGATTTTTGTAATCTCATTTATAGTCATTATCTCTCATCTTTTAGGCTTATTTGATAACTTGCATATTAGGATTAAATTTCTAGTTTGTAGAGGTTAGTTTATAAATCCTTCAAAGCTTTGCTTAGGACTAGACAGTATAGGATTTTCTCACATACACAATCTGAGGGCATCCATTACAACAACAAAGCCAAGGAGGTGTAATGGAAGTCAGGCATGGAGCATAGGAATGGGTGAGATCTTTCTGGTTTCCTTCATTTCTTGATTTTCTCTTTTGCATTTGATTGCTATGATGTTTTTATTAACATCCAAGTATTACTAACCCAGTTTTGACCTTGCAGGAAAAGATACGTCATTACATTGGTAAACCCGACAATATAACATGTTTTTGTAGGTTCTCGTACGACCTCAGATTTTATTTTGCAGATACGAGAGTATGAAACAACGCAACTACAGGACTACGCGATGCAAGTGCTCTGTCGTACTACACTTGCTATCACAAATGATGCATACACTCTGTCGTGACACATACAAGATCGCTAACAATGCATTCAACAAGATGCAACACATTTGATAGACATCACACCGCATCCGCTCGAGCCGCAAATGACTGGTTGTTTTCTTTTCCTTTAAATTTGTTATCTGGATCTGACACGACTGCGGCCTGTCATTTTTTTGTTATAGGATTAAAATGAACCAACCCTAGGATATACATTTAATTTAGAATTTACCAATCCTAGGATAGAAAATTTAATTTGGAATTTATCAATCCTAGGATAGTCACCACATTTTAATTTTGTTTGGTTAAAATGAACCCCATGCTTGTTATGAAGCAACATCTTCACTTAGTGTAGAGAATTTCCATTTGGGTTTAAAACTAAACAACTTGTCTACTGTGTTTGATTGGGTGATAGGTATATGCTCTCCCCTTTACTGGGTGACCAAAAAACCAGACTTACCCATTTTCTTTATGCATTTTACTGCTTTTCTTAAATCCTCTAGAAGGCCTACCATAGTGGAAAAAAGTACTCACCCTATGGGAACGACCTAAGTGGGAACAACCAAAGCCATGTTTTCCAACCCACTATAATCAAAAAGTGAATTTTGAGGAAACCCATATTCAACGGTAGTAGGCAAGACAACTATCCCCAAAGTATTTGTTCTAAAGATTGGGAGGTCTCCTGAGGGAGTTTATCTATTGCCACGCCAAACAGAAACCTTGATTAAGAACCATAGTGTAGAAGCCAGCCGTGTCAGTATCTAGACATTGTTTCAATCATATTGCAAGGGGAGGGAAGTATCTGCCCCCAAGAAACTCACCATATAATCACCACAGATTGTTTGCTCAGGGGATTCGGTATCCACTTCCATCACCTTGAGTACACACCTAGAAAAGACAAAAATAGGGGCGCCCTCTAGGGGGTGACACGACTATGTGAGTTGATATGATTTTAAGATGTGGGTTGTGATTGCTATGATGACCTTTTGACTATTAAGTGTGAGTCTGCTTGAAGTGTATTTTTGTTCAAATACCAGTTTCTATGTGTTTTCCCAGTATTTTTAAACAAAATTCAAACTGAACATCAACAATCTGGGTTTAAACTTATCAAATCTGTAAAAAACTATTTAATTTTTTCTTCTTGTGATGCAAATGCTCTGTTAAACCACAATCACTATATTCTAAGCCGCAAACGCTCTAATGGGTCACATTTGCAACCTCCTGAGCTACATTCGGTCTGATGAGCTGCAAATGAATCACCTTGCAACGCATATGCTATTTTGAGCCGCATTTGACAAATATCAACCCGCATTCGCCATATCATGTCGCAATCAACATTTTCTAAATTGTATTCACCTCTGTGAGCCGCATTAGCTCTGTCATACTGCATTCGCTGCGATGCATTTGCGAAGAATTTCAAATCACCTTCCCACTATCAAAACTGAAAGTCCACAACTTGTCTTTAATTCAATCAAGTCTTCCTTCACTGTTATAGTTCAAAACGGACTCTGAATTGCTCAACTTTCATCAAGCATTGCATTATAGGAGCCACTTTAGGCTCACAATAGGTTTCCATTGGCTTTCCATTAGTTGCATTGTTAACTTCACCATCTCCTTAGACACTTACTTTTGCAGATTTTAGGAGTTGACTCTTACCATTCATTGTCAAAACTTTGCATTCAATAATAGGTTGTCATTGGACGCAATTACCCTTTTTCATTAGTCAAATCTTTTGTGAATTATTTCCCACTCAATAGTCTAGTGTGGAAACTTCACTTTGTCCCCTTTATAGTCCTTTTATGGTCCATTGGTCTCCCAAACTTGAATCATTGCAAAAACTTTGTTTGCCCAAGTTTTCCTCCTTAGATCCCTCAATAGTAAGTACATCTTATAGCTCCTTTAGTTGCATATCATTTAACATCTCCACTTTAGTATCACATCATTTGCATTCACAAGTCTTTAGCCTCATTTTGGTCTCACTTGCATTTCATACCATTCCTTAAAAATCCAAAAAACCAAAAAACATAGTGTCATACTTAGATCATTCTCCCTCAGTTGAGCAAAAATTATATGGTTGAAACTTGCTTATAGAAAAAGAAAAGACTCATGGATTCCTTTGGACAAGACAACAACTTTCTTGAGTTCACAACTGGCATGGATTCCTTCCCTAATGTCACCAAAAATCCTTTCAGTGAAATGAACATCACACCCACTCCACAAGACCTTTTTGAACAATTTATCTGCAGAGACTCAAATGGGGAAGTCTTTGAAGAAGACATATTAGTTGTGGCCCAATACCCAGAAGTTGCTACTTTTATGGAAGAATTAGTCTTAAATGACTCTTCTCGATTCCTAGCTATGCTCCTTGACCAAGGGGCTAAGTTACAAAAGGGATTTGACCTTAACACTAATTAGAGCAACATCTCCCACCCCCTCATCACACAATCCTTCCATGGGAGCTTCTTCACAAAATGTCATCAACACTATCAATGCCACCTCCCTTGCTCATACTACCACCACAACCAACACAACATCTATTGGGGTATCATCTACCCAAACCAACACCACTTCACAACCCATCCCCCAACAAACATCCACCATCCCTTCATAAAAAATGGGTGTGACCACCTCAAACCTCTTTGGAACTTCATCTAGTTCCATAAGTGCATCATCAAACCTATTATTAGGTTCTTCAAGTGCTATGGCAACCAACTCATCTAATCCTTTTGGGAGGAATAAAAGAAGAGTTTTCATTCAAGGAACCCAACCTAATCCCTCATAGGTTAACACCAACATCCCGCATGGCCACAATCTCTTGTTTGGGAAAAGTAATCAAGGCACCCAATCCTTCACTCCATTTGGACATCAACAAGCTCAAAATCAACAAGGCCTTCAATCCTTCACTCCATTTGGACATCAACAAACTCAAAACCAACAAGTTCTTCAAATTTAGTCCAACATGGAAGGATCTCACATCCCTACTTATGCCTCTCAAGTCCATACGCAACAACACATCCCTCATCAAAACACTCACTTCCAACAACTGGATAATCAAAACACTCATTTTCCCACCATCAATCAATTCCTAATAAACCCACCTCATCACAACAAGAGGGAAACCAATCCATACCTCTCACCAACATGTGTGATGCTACCCACAACCTAACTGTTGAAGCACTAACACTCCGACTAGCTGCTCTTCAAACCCAAGTGGAGACATTGCAACAATCCAACAAAAAGTCTTACATGTCACATGATTTGTGTCCATATCCATTTGACACAACCTTATATATGCCACCTTTTCCTCATGGATATGTGGTACCCCATTTTCCTAAATACAAAGGCAAAACAAACCCAATTGAACATATAAGAGAATTCACTACTAGTTGCATGGACATTGCATATGAGCAAACATATCTCATGAGACTTTTCTCTAGAAATCTCACAAGTCATGCATTGGAATGGTTCTCCTTATTGCCTAAAGGAATCAAAACATGGGATGAAGTGGCAAACAAGTTTGTTGAGAACTATGCCTATAACATTTATATGGATATTGACATTGCCTCCCTATGCAAACTTACCCAAGAGGGTGTAGGAGAGACTTTTATCCCATTTTTTCCAAGATGGAGAACCTTAGCAAGAAGATGTCTAGTAGAAATACTAGAAAAGGAGAAAGTCACCATGTTTGTAC
This sequence comes from Sequoiadendron giganteum, assembly GCA_007115665.2. Classification (NCBI taxonomy): domain Eukaryota; kingdom Viridiplantae; phylum Streptophyta; class Pinopsida; order Cupressales; family Cupressaceae; genus Sequoiadendron; species Sequoiadendron giganteum. Next base: position 156,395,527 of record CM021106.1, on the reverse strand, counting down.
AAAATCTCCTAGCACCGCTAAGGTATGGCTTACAAGTCCATTGTTGCACCACCTTTGTTGACCTTGTTGAAAAGGGTGTTCAACTTGAGAAAGCCTTGATCGCCAAAGGAAAATTAAAATATGGTGGAAAAATCATCAATACCACCACAAATAATAACCCAAGTAGCTCAAATGACAAAACCAAATACTGGGTTAAGAACAAATACATCACCAATGACGGTGTGATCGATGCAAAAACCGTCAATGCAACAGGTCATGTACTCACAATCAAAGGAGTACAAAATCAAAATGAACCTGTAACTACACTGACACCAACTGCCAATGCTATCCAAAGCAGTCATGCACAAACTAATCAAAGGCAGCTGCGTCAACCCTGAAAATTCCAAAAATGCACATATACCCCTTTGGGTGAACCTATTGAAATTGTCTTGAAGAAAATTCTTCAAAACAACATCATAGCACTGGAAGAACCAAAACCATATGACCCTGGTTAGTTGAAGCCATCATGGTGGGATGATAGCGCATTCTGTGACTACCACCATGCCAAAGGGCACAAAACTTCCTCTTATCATCAATTGTGCAATTTTGTGCAAGACCTCATTGAAAATCACACCATTGAGTTGGGTGGTCAACCATTTATGTCTAATGCGGACCATAATATTCATAAGAACCCACTATAGGATCATGGTAAAGCTTCCTTGTCTGGCACAAACAATAACAATAATCAGGCTAATCACGTCCATCCTGCTTACAATTACCCCGGTGGTACCATTATTAACAATCTTTGTGTTGCTGATGAAGATAAGTGTGTTAATACCATTACCATTAAAAAGGCTCCGGAATGCAATGTCACCACGCGTAAAGGAAAATTCACTATCCTAGGTCCTTCTTCATGCCAGCCTAAGACCACCATACCCGGTCTGTCCGCCAGATAGTCAAACCCAAAACCGGAGTTCAATCTTATTGGGCAACTAAATAAAACACCTACTCAAATATCCATTCTCGAATTGCTTCGTATCTTGCCCACACACAAGGCCATCTTGGACAAAGTCTTGCAAGATTCGTCTGTTCCAACCAACATCGATGTCAACCATTTTGAAACTATGGTCGGATATTTGAATTCGCATCACCACATTACCTTTTCGGATAGTGACTATTCCTTGCCCAAACCATCTCATAATGACACCCTTCATATCGAGGTTTTTGTCCACAAACATAAGGTTAGATGAGTCTTAGTAGATGGTAGAGCAAGATTGAACATTTGCTCTTTAAAATTGATTAAATCTCTTGGCTTCTCTAATGCATGTGTAGACGCTACCAAGAGCATTGTCATCAAGGCATATGATGATGAAGAACGTGCTTCTAAAGGCATCATTACAATTCCACTCCGGGTGGGACTAGTTATCATAGATACAACATGTCAAGTCATGGATCGTGATATACATTACAATATTTTACTTGGTCTCCCCTAGATTCATGCTCTAAAGGCCATTCCATCCACATACCACCAATGCTTGAAATTTCCTTTTGATGGTACTGAAATCACCATCCCGGGAGATCCTGATCTTTTTCAATACTACACCAATCTGCAAGCTACCGCTGAGCATCAGGTACCCGTCAATCAGGAAGCCTCAGCTTCCACTTCCTCCAAATATATTGACCCATCAACACTCACCAAATCATCCATTCTATCAACTTCTGCAACACCATCTTCCTTGACCTCCATACCAAGTAAAGAACTTTAGATCTAGGACCTTGGCCAACCATAAGCCTAACTTATCTGAGCCCACTATCCATACTTCTGAAAGGCCAACCACTAGTCATGATGCTGATAATTTTATCCCATACTATGACTTTGAATTTGACTCATCTGACTCAGAATACGGTGCATCCATTGCATCTAACACAGAAGTTGAAATTGACAACTGTGCCTTTACACTTGAGGCATCAATTTGCACACTTTCTGAATCCTCCCCATCCTTTACCAACACTGACAATGGGATCAACCTAGTTTACCTACAATTGATTGACTAGGACCAACAAGATCCACCAGTGATGGACATCTTTCAGAACGATGAAGCAATTACAGAATTCATGGGACTCCGAGAAGGTATTCCATGGGGTGATCATAAAACTAGGTTTTCCATTGATCTAGATTGTACAGCTTATTTCGGGGAGACTGTGCAATCCTCCAATCGTAAAAATACAAAAAATAAAAAGGAAAAATAAATGTCTTTAGGTGAAAACCACAAGGCACCTTCTGACAATAAAATAGTAAAAACAAAGGACGTATCCGAAGGTGAAAACCTCTCTGAGGTGCCTAAGGATGGAGGATTGGAATTTCTTCCTGTAACATACGAAAAATGATCTATGCTCATTGAAGACACAATGGAAGTTAACATAGCCACACTAGAGAATCCCAAAATGATTCTCTTGGCCGCATCATTGTCAAAGGAAGAAAAACCCGAATTTCAACAATTCTTCACAGACAAGAAAGTTAACTTCACATGGTCATATGTCGACATGCCAAGCCTTGATCCAGACTTGGTCTTACACCATCTTCCTTTAATTCTAGGAATCAAGCCAGTCAAACAAAAGTTGCAAAAAATGCATCCAAAAATTGCATTACTCGTAAAGGCTGAATTGAAAAAGTTACTGGATGCGGGATTCATAAGGTCAATCAATTATGCTAACTAGATATCTAACATTGTCCCTATCATGAAACCAAATGGACAAATCTGTATTTGCACAAATTTCAGAGATTTGAATAAGGCTTGCCCCAAAGATGATTTCCCACTACCCAACATAGACATGATCGTTGATCTCACAACAGGGTATGAGATGCTATCTCTCATGGATGGTTTCTCAGGCTATAACCAAATCTGAATTACAACAGAAGATCAGCATAAAATGACATTCACTTGCCCGTGGGGAACATACTGTTGGAATGTCATGCCTTTTGGCTTAAAGAATGCAGGTGCCACATACCAGAGGGCTATGGCAACAATCTTTCATGACATGATGCATATCCTAATGGAAGATTATGTGGATGACCTATTGGAAAAATCTTTGACAAGGAAATATCACCTCAAGGTCCTGGACAAAATTTTTAGACGGCTTGAGGATTACAAGGTTCGTTTGAACCCAAAGAAATGTGTCTTTGGAGTCACTTCAGGAAAATTATTGGGATACATAGTTTCATGACGAGGCATTGAGGTGGACCCAACAAAAGTAAAAGCAATTCTATAAATGCCTCTGCCAAAAGGGATCAGTGAGTTGCAAACACTTCAGGGCAGATTGCAGTCTATCCATTGCTTCATTGCAGAGTTGGTAGACAAGTGTCAACCATTTCAATATCTCTTACGCAAAAGCATTCCTTTTGTATGGACGGATAAATGCCACATAACCTTTGAAAAAATTAAGGAGTATCTATTAACACCACCAGTGTTGATGCTGCCTATTGAGGGCAAGCCATTGATCCTGTATGTCTCCGTAATGACAAATGCACTGGGGGCATTATTGGTGCAAAATGATTATGAAGAAAAAGAAAGAGCCATATACTACATTAGTCGAACACTAATAGGATATGAGCTAAACTACACCACCATTGAATGAGCATGCCTTGCAGTTGTCTTTGCGGCGCATAAATTAAGACATTACATGTTGAGCCACCAAACACATTTGGTAGCCAAGATTGACCCACTAAAGTATCTCCTGAGTCAAGCAGCATTGACAGGTCGTTTGGCGAAATGGGTAATGATATTAAGCAAGTAAGACATACAATATGTGGAGCACAAGGAAATAAAAGGTCAAGTAATAGCAGATCAACTTGCAGATGCACCAATCCAAGCTACTCATCCGCTGATAACTGATTTTCCTAATGAGTCTATCTTTCATGCAGAACCAGCTTTACCATGGAAACTATACTTTGATGGATCCCACACCGGTCACGGCTCGGGAGCTGGAATATTATTTATCATAGCACAAGGGGATTCCATTCCTAAATCATTTCGGATCGCCTTCCCTTGTAGAAATAATATTGTAGAATATGAGGCATTGGTCACAGGTCTCAAAATAGCAATTAAATGGAAAATTCAGACATTGCTCGTATTTGGGGATTATCAATTGGTCATCAACCAAGTGAATGATGATTATGACACAAAGGATGAAAAGTTGCTTCCTTACAAGTGAATGGTGGATAGTTTCTTGATGAACTTCAAAATGATTGCATTTGAAGAAATCCCAAGGACACAAAATAAAGAAGCCGATGCAATGGCTACCATTGGATCTCTCTTAGACATCCCTAAGAATGTGTCACAATTTGAATTCTTAGTGGAACAGTTGTTGATGCCTGCATATGATATCCCTGAGTCAGAAATGGTTTGCAATATTGCTGGTTCCAGTGCACCTTGGTACCAAGACATCCATGATTATCTTAAATCCCAAACCCTACCACCCAACCTATCCAACAACCAAAGAAAGGCCTTTATCCGAAAAGCCACTAGACACACCATCGTCAGTGATACCCTATACCGCCATGGCTTTGACAACACCATTCTTCGTTGTCTTGACACTAATGAAGCCCATAAAAATTTATGAGAAGTACATGAGGGTATATGTGGATCTCATTCGAGTGGTCCAACGTTAGCTAGGAAAGCCACCAAACTAGGATACTATTGGCTGACATTAGAAAAGGATTCTCTTCAGTTCACCAGAACATGTCGAAAATGCTAGGTGCATAGTGACCTAATTCATGCACTTGCACAAGAATTGAGACCGGTCACTTCTCTGTGGCCTTTCACACAATGGGGACTCGACCTCATGGGAAAGATCCACCCATCTTCCTCAAATGGCCATAAGTTCATAATCACCGCCACTGAGTATTTTACTAAGTGGATTGAAGTCATCCCTCTCACTTACGTCACTGGTAAGAAAATATCCAAGTTTATCCTAAATTGCATCATCTGCCAGTATGGTGTCCCATAATCCATCATCACATATAATGGAAGTCCATTTAAAAATTAGGACGTTCATGAACTCTGTGAGAGATTTCATATTCAACACCATTTTTCCACCCCATATTACCCACAAGGTAACGGACAAGCTGAGGTGTCAAATAAAACAATTCTTCGCATACTCAAGAAGACCATCAACAATGTTGGCCAAGATTGGCACCTACAACTTAACCCCGCTATATGGGCTTACCATACTAGCATCCGTACACCCACTGGAGCCACTCCATTTTCCCTGGTCTATGAATCAGAGGCCATATTTCCCATTGAGGTTGAAATTCCATCTCTCCGAGTCTCCTTGAAAGGAATGATTGACGATAAAGAATACAAACATACTCGCCTACATGAGCTAGAAATGTTACAAGAAAGGCGAAAAAATGCATTAAATCATTTGCAAGAATATCAAAATCATCTTTTTTGAAGTTATAACAAAAGAGTAATGGTGAGAAAATTTGAAATCGGTGACTTGGTTCTCATGTAGAACCCCAGAAATCAGGCAGACCATGAAAACCCTATAAAATTTGAGGCTAATTGGCTTGGTCCGTATTTTATTACTGTAGCATTCGGTTTTGGAGCTTATCAACTGGCCACACCTGATGGAGAACAGTTGACAAAACCCATCAACAACTTACATCTATGAAAGTTCTACACATAGCATCAGGGAGCTTGGCTAAAAACCTAAAAATATAAAAAAATTGAAAAATAGAAAAAATCGTCCCTTGATGAAAACCTGGCAAACAGGCATCTTGGTGACACCAAAAAAAATGGAAAAAATAGTAAAAAGAAATAAATTCATCCAATAGTGAAAACCTGGCAAATAGGTTCTTTGGATATGTACCATGGTGAAAACCTAGCAAATAGGTGCCATGTGTAATCGATCATTTCTCATCCATCTATTATTACTCTAATTGGCCCTTATCCACTTTCCGTAATCATGACAGCTTGACACATTTCACGACATTCATCCTATGTCCTGTTGATTCTGGCCATGGTTAGTATTTGGTTGACATCACCCCTTGCATATCCTTGCCTTTTGGTCTATCTCTGCCAATTTCCATATCATTCACAAACAAAAAATACCTGATTTGTCTGGGGGCAAGACTTTCATCATATAACTGCAGTGGGTGTCGCACATGATCCGACATTCGAAAAAGTCTTGAAAAAAGTCCTAAAAATTTGAAAAAGTCCTGAAAAAAGTCCTAAAAATTTAAAAATGTCTTGAGAAAATGCAAAAACATCCAAATCAATGTCAAAAATCCCAAAAATAGAGTCAAAGTCAATGTCTATCTGGTCAATCCAATTGATCATATCATTCAATCTTTTGTCCATGTATGAACTATGTTGTCTCTGCACATTTGCTACGTAGGAAAGATTCATCTTTGAATCCCCGAGACATTAGGTTAGTCCTTTTAGGTTTGTCAGAATAAAGTTAGACTTTCAAACTTCTGTCCTTTGGACAACGTCATTGGTTGTGTCGAACTACGAGGTCTCTGAGTGCATGACATAGGCAAGGCCATCAATTGATGAGCCCCCAAGGCCGCACTAGGTCAGTCCATTAGGGTTCATGGCACAACACTCTCACACACCTCAGACTATCTTCAAATCACACAAATCATCTATCAAATTTCAAGCGGGCATTCTATCAACAATCAATTTTATCAACCCTTTCAGTCAAATCAGCATGTCAGCGAGAACATGTAATCCAACTTTCATCACGACATTCAAAACTGGAAAACTTTGGGTTCTTTTTCAAATATGTCCTTTTGAAAAGCAATTCCCATCATTTTCTTTATGCTTTTGTATGGGTCCTTCCGAAGCATCGTCAGAATCATCATCTGACATTTTCGATGGATTCTCCTAACTCCAAGAATTAATCTCCTAGATATCAACGTCATTCAGGATGTGTCCTTCCTGAATTTGATATCGCTTGACATTAAAGCACTTGGAAAAAACTTGACAAAATTTTTGATGGTTATCATGATACTAGTTCCTTATGTCATAGGAGCCACGACATATCATGATGATTATCCTTGTCTACTTTTGATCACCTTGCTACTAGTTTCTCAAGGATGTCCTGACTTCAGGATTTAGAGAAGCAACGATGTAGTACGATTATTTTCTTGTTTGTTTCTTATCACCCTACTATTAGTTTCTCAAAGATATCCTGACTTCAAGATTTAGAGAAGCAAAAATGTAGTACGATGATTTTTTCTGCCTGTTTTGACTACCATGTGGCTAGTTTCTCAAGGATGTCCTAACAACAGGATTTAGAGAAGCAACGACGTCTCATGATTGTTCTAGTTTTTCTGACGGTTGGTCAAGCCAAAATGACTAGGGGCAATTATGTTCCTCGTATGAGTCATGATCATCCTTTTGTACGACTTCTAATCTACATGATGATTTGACCTTGTACACTATTGATCTATGTCATATCATAGTGTTTGTCGGTCATCATGTCATTTTTTCCCAATGATGATTAAAGAGCAACAACTAGAATAGCACTATAGAAAAATTTTGAAGGATTTCTAACTTTCTCCGCATTAACATGCATCTCGTTCTCCGCAGTAACATCCATCTTCATCATCTTATCTCACGTTCTCTGATAATATCCTGTGACATACAAAAACAAAGTTGTATACATTATCATACGAGAATTTCATATTCATATCTTACATCTGCATACATCAAATACCATAATTCACATTTGCATAACGCTATCATTTACATCCATCCATTATAAAATCATCATTTGCATTAACATATAAGAATCATATAATCATACATGGCAGAATGCATCCATAAGAATAAAACATAATATCCATTCATCCCTTAACATCATAAAAAGAATCACATAGTAGAAAATGCCATAACACATAGAATCATATAGGCCACATCAAAACTACGTCGCATATATATAATCTCTCAAAAAATGAAATGTCATAGGATAAAGTCATAGGATATCCCAAAAATGGAGCTCGCAGGCTTAAATACCAAAATATGAAAGTGTCCGATACGAAAATAAAAGTCATATGCCGCGCCCCCTCCATCCCATGGAGGTGACTCATGTGGTGGCTGTGAGTGACTCATCAGCTGGAAGGTGACTGAGATAGGAGTGCGCTCGAGAGTCTGACTCTGGGATCCTGAGGGATCAATAGTAGAAGGCTACCTTTGCCCCGCCTGGTATCCTAATGACACTGATCTTTGCTCAGCCTGGTGTCCTGATGACAATGATCTATGCTCATGCCCTGACCTATGGTTGTGGCCTTACGAATGTTGATGTGAACTATGTGACATGTGGCCTGATGACTGACTTGATATAGTGGACCCCCTAGCACTGGTATGAATGCTACTGTGTGACCTGTTGCTGCTATGGGTCCGACTGCCACTACCTGTCCTGTTGTAGGATTGAGACAATCTTGGGTCTCGTTTATCTGGTGGAATGACCTGCTCATACAACAACCTATACTGACCCCTGCTCTCTACCATCCTGGCCAGCTCCTGAGCCATATCTCGTGATGGCCCAACGCACAACTCGGCAAACTCCATCACCCACCGATCTGACTCCTACCGTCAGAGAACTGCCTAATCCATCTCCACCCAGGTAATCTAAAACTTTGTTGCCAAGGCCTTGTTCTGAGACAAGGCCGCATCAAGTCTGCTATGAAGATCTGTGATCCTCTAGTCAAAAGTGGCATCGACAGGAAAAATCGATGATCTATCACTCTCCTCATCATCGGCAATCATTCACTCCTGCAGCCTCTAGTCTGTCTCAGCCTCCTCCTCCTCATCATCATCCCTCTCCTCATCCCTATCCTCCTTCACCCAAACCTCCTCCACGTCAATGTTGAGAGGATGGTGCTTAGCAAACGGATCCTCCTCCACTGGCATCTCTCCCTCCGCTCTCGCCTCCACCTCCTCCTCGACACCCTCTACTGCCTCTAGCCCAACTGGTTGCTCTCTCTCCTCGCCCTCCTCCTAGATGGGTGACAATGGTGTGCCACCCACTCTTCACATGGCTCTCCAGGGCTGCCTCTGCCCTTCGGCGTCTATCCTCCTCCTAACACCCCTCCCTCCCTCGCCTCCTCCCTCACCACCCCCATCATCTCCACCTCCTCAACCTCCATCTCTCCCTCTGGCACCCCTGCCATCTCTACCTCCGTCCCTACAACCCCGACCTCTCCTCTGCACCTGTGGGATAACTGATCTCTGATCTTTAGGAGTTGTACCATCTAGATCTATCAACGAGATAGGCCTTTGAATCTGCCACTAGGCGTCAAACTCGGTAGATGTCCTTGCATCTGTCGGACCCCCCTCCACACCCACTGAACTACGACTAGGCCATCTACCTACTACTTGACCTCTATCACAGCTATGGGTGGCCCCCATATGGTCTCTCTGGACTACTATGCATACTCTATTGTGCCTACTGGCACATCCAGCTGCTCACTGAATTATCGTAGTACTTGCTAGGGAAGGTACATCTCTATAATCCACTGGGTTTGTACCATATGGCCAATCAAATAATGAAACTGTCTACAAAAATATAAATGACCATCCTCATCAATCCACTGACCGCAATCTCTGTAAGGCCTCTAGAAAAAACTGAGCATGGTGTCGATCTTGTGACGCCAGTAACCAATATCCCCAACGTGATTCTAACTAACTGAACCCGCATATAGATACACGTACGACATCCCATCGCCCAACTAATACATTTGTACTGGTGGCCAAAAAATGAGAATGCGCTCCCATGCCTAGATCATGAGAAAGGTTGTCCCACAACTAATACTATGACCCTAATGATATATGACCTCATGCAGCTGATGATATAACATGGCCAACAGGTAGGGCCCCCAGGTGAAAACTATCCTCTACACTCGCATTCGGACCAGTACATCCCCCCATCCAATGGGAAATCCATGACCACGATGATCTGGAATCAATAATCCAGCAATCAGTGTCATCAACATAGCATCCCACCTGGGAAACCAGTTATCCACAACATCCCAACCGATCTCATAACCATCCATGCCCAATTGGGCACCACCAATATCCTCATACATCTCTGATAGAGCCTATCACCCTCGGCGCAGATCATAGGTAACTCTCTCCACTAATCAGAATGCAGAGAATGTGGTAGACATCCTCCAAGGTCACTGTAGCCTCTCTAGTAGGCAGATGAAAGGAACAGGTCTCTGAGTGCCACCTCTCACAAAGAGCTATCAGCAAACCCCTATTTTCCCAAATAATGGGCATGTAGGTAATATAGTACAGACCCAACTCCATCAGTCACTATCTCTGCCTATCACTCAGGCGATCTCTGAAGGCGTATGTCGTCGGCCTGAACTCTTGGGTGTAAATCAGCACAAGATGACTCTGCATAGGTAAGGACAACAATTAGAATAGGGAATTCAAGGGTGCATCTAAAACTAATCTCAACACAAGTCAACTATGGTCAACTACAATTGCGTCGTGTTGACCAAAAATGTGTCGCAATTAGTCAATTGCGGCTCTGCACAGGGCACTTGCAATGCAATATGTCAAATGCATCATTTTATCTATCAATTGCACAACCACACAACGAATGCATCATTTAGCATGACAATTGTGTTGTGATTTGGTGAATGCATTATTGGGCATGGCACTTGCATCGCGATTTTGCAAATGCATCACGTGACCTGGCAATTGCACTGCAAAATGGTAGATGCGTTGCAAATGCATCACTTGCATCACAACCTGCCAATTGCGTCATTTCCCCTTGCAGATGCACAATCAAACAAAGAAACCCTAACCTACCCACAACACTTGTGTCACGACACAAACAAATACGGCAATCGAAAAGGAAATTATAGTTTACGCGACATCATTTGCATCGCAATGCATCTATTTTCCCCCCATTAAGGCCTAATAAATGCATTAAAATAATAAATTGACAAGGGGGATAAGGTACTTACTGGTGCATCTGCGCCCTCGAGTTGTCGGAATGTCTACACACAATATCCATGGTGAGTAGTCACTGGAATCACCATCGTCACTTTGAGCTCTGATCTTTGAAATTTCAATACAACAAATGAGAAAATGACACTTGGATTGACCTTTTCAACCTAAAATTAGGGTTTTGGACCTAGTAAGTTGTGTTGGAGGCTCATTTGACCACCTTTGATTGGCATTTTGGCTAGGCCAATGTCCTTCATTTCTGAATCAGATCGCACCATCACTTTTCTGGTCATTAATCGAATTAATCAGGACAGCTTCCAAATTTTTTTTTGATCCCGAGTCAAAATTCAAAAAATTTCCCGAGGGGGCATAGGTACTCCATACTTTCACTGGGGAATATTGTGGACTTGTTTTCTTTGTCACAATGCGACAAGCCACATTATGACAAAGAGGGGCAAATGTAGACACCTAAAAATGACTTAGGCCTGCGAACACTATTTTACTACTTTTTCGTCCTACCATAATTATGACATTTTAATTATGTTCCTAACCCACCTTCTACTATTAATTAAATAATTCATAATTATTTAATTAATTCAGAATCTCTTATTCTTCCTGATTATTAAATAAATAAATCATACTTATTTAATGCGTCACTAATTACCTAGAGTCAACTCATAAATTAAATAAAGTTCTCATTTTATTTAATTAATCTTTATCATTAATGTCCTCTTGATTATTAAATCAATATATTTTAATATATTTATTGAATATGTCACTAATCCCTAAATCCTCTCTTTTAATTAAATAGATTTACTAATTTATTTAATTAACCATTTCCTCTAAATTAAATAATTATTCTTAATTATTTAATTATTGTATGTGACACTTTGTTATTTTTAAATAAAACAATTTATTTAAAAAGATCTCACATAGTTAACTGATTCTTCTTTTAGTAATTAATTTTAAAAATCAATTACTTATTATCTCACGAAATCCATATTTTGAATTAATTTAATCCAAAATGAAAAGATTCTTCTACAAATCAAGTATATTCTAAAATAACTGATTTTATAAAATCTCATCTTCTTATCTTTTTGGTTTTTACTAATTTCATCTCATTGTCACATTTATTATTGATTTAATTTATTTAATTAAATCTTATTAACACATATGGGCATTTTGCCCTAACCCTAATTGAGAGTTGCCATTTTGAATCTTAACCATTGATTCTAGGGTATTTCTCAATCTCTCATCTTGTCCGTCCGTTAAAGATTGCATTTTCTATAAAATGACAATCTTGATCTCATTTTTGGATCGCTCATTATTATCTTTAATTTTTGTAATCTCATTTATAGTCATTATCTCTCATCTTTTAGCCTTATTTGATAATTTGCATATTAGGATTAAATTTCTAGTTTGTAGAGGTTACTTTATAAATTCTTCAAAGCTTTCCTTAGGGCTAGACAGTATAGGATTTTCTCACATACACAATCTGAGGGCATCCATTAGAACAGAAAAGCCAAGGAGGTGCAATGGAAGTCAGCCATGGAGCATAGGAATGGGTGAGATCTTTCTTGTTTCCTTCATTTCTTGATTTTCTCTTTTGCATTTGATTGCTATGATGTTTTTATTAACATGTAGGTATTACTAACCCAGTTTTGACCTTGCAGGAAAAGATACGTCATTACAACTATCCCTTAGACTTAGATAGATGTTCAAATTTTTCTTGGACATGTTGGTTACTACAAAAGGTTCATTGAAAGCTTCAATAAAATCGTAGCTCCTGTGTTTTCTCTTTGACGGAAAGAGGTAGAATTTGAATGGACACCTGAGTGTCAGCTATCATTTGAAACCATAAAGCGAAAACTTGTCTCTGCTCCCATTCTGCGAGGACCAAAGTGGAGTATCCCCTTTCATATCTACGTAGATGCTATTAGGGAAGTCTTGGGACAATACAATGAGAATGGGGGAAAGTATGCTATATATTTCATCAATAAGAATCTTACTTCTGCAGAAAGGAACTATACAACAACAAAAAAAGAATTTCTGGTTGTTGTTCATGCCATAAAGAAATTCCGCCACTACATTACGAGATATAAGGTTACGGTTTATATAGATCACTCGGCTATAAAGTATCCAATGAATAAACCCATAGTTAACGGTCGAATTATGAGATGGTTATTGCTCCTTCAAGAGTTTAATGTCACAATTCTCGATAAACCAAGGAAATATAATGTGGTAGCAGATTTTATGTCATGAATCAAACATGAAGAAGATGACAATACTCCTGTACAAGATGATTTCCCGGTTGAAAATATTTTCACAGTTTCTGTAAAATCACCTTGGTTTGCAGATATTGCTAATTATTTAGCTGCTTTAGAGATGCCCCTGGATTCACAATGAAGCAAAAGAAATGTCTAATTAGAGAAAGTTCCCCGTTCAAGTGGATTAACGGAATTCTATTTCATTGTGGGCTTGATATGATTCTAAGAAGATGCGTGAGAGCAGACGAAACCTACAACATTCTAAGATCCTGTCGTGATGATCCTTCAGGAGGGCATTACTCTGCAAAGAGAACTTCCCATAAAGTCTTAGGTGTTGGATACTATTGGCCCTCAATGCATACAGAAATTAAGAACTATGTTCATTATTACGATGAATGTCAGAGAGTGGGAAGGCCAATTGCTTCTTCAGAAATGTCATTGCTGCCATAGGTAGTACTTGAACCATTCGAGAAATGGGGTTTATATTTTATCGGACCCATAGATCCTTCCTCTCAAGGGAAAGAGTACATATTGGTTTGCATTGACTACCTAAAAAAGTGGGTTGAAGTTCAGACCCTACGCGTAGCTAGGGAAGAGCAAGTCGCTGATTTCCTCTATAATAAGATCTTCCTAAGATTTGGAGCCTCTTGAACAATCATCACTGATCAGGGACCCCAATTTATGTCCAAGGTGCTCTTAGGATTTACCAACCATTTTCAAGTAAGCCATAGGAATTCATCCCCTTACCACCCTCAAGCAAATGACCAAGTAGAAGTAACTAATAGAGAGCTCAAAAACATTTTAACGAAAATAGTTTCTTCTGGAAGAAAATACTGGGCTAGGAAACTCCCTGAAGCCGTATGGGCATACAACACAACCTAGAAATCTACAACTAGATTCAACCCCTATGAGCTCATTTTTGGGAAGAAACCTCTTCTTCCCATTGAGTTTGAACTACAAACTCTTCGAACAGCTATGGAATTAGGTCTAGATTTAAAATGTGCCCAAGTTGAACGAGTTTTGCAACTAAGTGAATTGGATGAGCTTCGCCTAGACATCATCCATCAAATTGAACTAATTTAACATCAATGAAAGGTATGGCATGACAAAAATATCAAGGAAAGGGAGTTTCATAATGGAGACTGGGCCCTTCTATTCGATTCAAGATACAAGGACCACAAGGGAAAGCTTAGGACTCACTGGTTAGGACCGTATGAAGTTGATGAAGTATTTTCAAATGGGACTGTTTGGTTGAAACCAATTGATGGTGATACGCAAAATATTTTGGTTAATGGTCACTGCCTATGTGTTTATAATAAGCCAGTTAACAAGGAGAACTTTTCAAAGATGGTAGAAATGCACGGCGAGGTCCAATGTGTTCTCTGCCTTGGTAGAGTCTATCTGGTAACACTATAGACTATTCAAAAATTAAAAATTAAAAAATATATATATATGATGAATGAAAAATGAATGTGCAATAAAAAAACATGTATGATATTGTTCTCCATTAAATTTTTCTTTCTTTGACTTGGCTAATTTTTTTTCCATTTTGTAGGACTTAAAAAAAAAAAGGGAAAATAACTTCCAGAGCACCCGCCACCGATGCTCCAGAATGTTATGATACTAAGGCGAATGCTCTGGAACTTGATGATTTCCATGTTGATGCTCCAGAACTTTTACAAAGTCACCATGTTGGGGAGGCGTTTTGCACCAAGGTCAAAAGTGTTCAAAAAAAAAAAAAATCCATATCATATCGCTCCACCTTTCATCCCATTGCTGCTCCGACTACATCTTTTGACGATGCTCTAGACCCTTTCATTTTGTTTCTGCTCCAGCTACATCTTTCGATGATGCTCTAGAACCTTTCATTCCATTGCTGCTCTGGCTGCATCTTTCGACGATGCTCTAGAACCTTTCATTCTGTTGCTGCTCCGACTGCATCTTTCGATGATGCTCTGAAACCTTTCATTTTGTTGCTGCTCTGGCTGCATCTTTCAGCGATGCTCCAGAACCTTTCATTCTACTGCTGCTCTGGCTGCATCTTTCGACAATGCTCTAGAACTTCCATCTCATTCCTTTTTGGCTGCATCTTTCAACGATGCTCTGAAACCTTCATCTCACTTCTATTTTGGTTGCGTCTCACACCGATGCTCAAGAACTTATCTGACTTCTTCATCATAAATGCAAACCTCTTGCATGCTCTAGAACTTATGTACGAGCTTCAAGCACGATGTCAAATGGTGTGCTCCTAAACTTGTTCATTTACATTCTGTCACCTTTTTCAAAAAATTTAAATTTTCGTTACTCTTTCACCATAATATTTCATACATCTATCTTTCTATTTTTGCTTTAAACATAAATAGGCCACGTGATTTAGTACTCCCCATTGATAATTTTTCCGCCATAGAATTTTGCACCTGTATCATAATAAATCCGACGTCACCTCAGCCAATACCTTCACGTCACCCTGTCAAATCTGTAAAGTACAAAATCTTCGAGTGATCAAAAAATGCAAGTAAGTATTGATTTTCGCTCTTAGTAAGTAGTTATTTTTGAATAAAGAATAATTAATTGGCATGAACTTCGCTCCCAATTTAGCAATTTGTGCCACACAATGATTAGTTACTGGTATGACAATGCCTTTCGCATGCCTTCATGCAGAGTAGAAATCATTGCAAAGTAAGATGAAGACATATTTTCAAAAACTTGCGTGGAAGCTTTGGGCCATAATTGAAGTCTTTTATAGAATGAAAAATCAGAAAATGGGGGGTAGCAAAAGGAAGGTAGAACCAGATTCAACAAAAAAGTTGTTGGGATTGAGCAGTATTTCTAGATTATTTGAAGAAGTGGGGTGGTTAAGCTTCATCAAGAAATTTGAAGGCTATAATGAAAAGCTAGTAAGCTATTTTGAAGAGAACTACGCTCATGGTGAGGTGGTACTCCAGGGTAAGTGTTTCAAGGTAAGTTCCAAAATCATTTCCCACTTATCTGGATTAGAAATAAAGGCATAAAAATTAAGGAAACATCCCAAATTACATATCATAAATTATCTAAATTATTTTTTAGAGAGGGAGACCCACACCCAATGGTAGTAATAAGTACCAGGGGACAAAATAAAGGGTTAGAGAGAACCTCCATATTAGAACCCTGGGGCACTGTCGCTGCATGGATCATCAAATATTTTACTTGTGAGGGTTAGTTAACTATAGTTGTGGGACCTACCTTCCGAATGTTGACCCATCTACATCACAGGAAGGAGGACCCAACTCTTAGGGTTAACATGGCAGAATTCTTGTATGATTCCTTAAACACTTGCATAGAAAGGTATAAAACAGGGACTGGGCCTTTGAAACATCACAGGTTAATTCAACTAATCTGCAAGTATAACTTTCATAAGAAACTAGTGGGAAAATTGGAGGAATTTCTAAAAGGAATTGAGAAGCCTGCAATTGCAAGAGCCATAGAATCAAGGGAACCATCTCATCAGGCCATTCCATCATTCAGAGTAATTTCCCCTCAAGGATCT
This sequence comes from Sequoiadendron giganteum, assembly GCA_007115665.2. Lineage (NCBI taxonomy): Eukaryota > Viridiplantae > Streptophyta > Pinopsida > Cupressales > Cupressaceae > Sequoiadendron > Sequoiadendron giganteum. The sequence goes on along the minus strand of CM021106.1, from coordinate 156,378,785 downwards.
CCAGCTCCAGAAGCCCTTAATCCTACCAATTCTAGTGAGTATTTTCTAAACCTTTTCGAGGATGAATTCAAAACCCCTGACCTGCCAGGATAGGTTGATATTATTTACTCTAACTCAAGTAAACCCAGAAAAAGAGAAGAGGGAAAAATAGAACACCTATCACTTTCGAAGAATCATGTCCACTCTAAAGGAGTAAGCGGCTAGCTTCTAAACTCTTTGAAACCCCAATACATGGTAAGGAGGGAAGTTCACAAAAGAAAAATCCTAAGCAACCACTAGGAACCATAGAAATTTCAGAGCTTGCTAGTGAAGAGGAGGTACCCCTAAATAAAGAGGATTCAGGTGAAGAATTTCCTTCCCACTCAGCATATAGGGAGGAAATCTTCAATAATGAGACTCAGGGACAAGAACCAGAGGGGGATGATAGTGTGCCAAAAAAATTGTCACCCATTGTAACTCAAATTGTTGAAACAGTTGAAACAAGTAGTGCCATTGCTGAATTAGAAAGGTGTAAAGTAGAAATAGATGATTTACAAAGACAATTGTCTAAAGATAATGAACTGATAGAATTGCAGAAAGAAGAATTGTCTGTGCAAATTGCTATAATAAAAAAAAGAGACCAAGAAATACAAGGGTTGAAGCTTCAATTGCAGGAAAAATATTCACTACTCTGTAAGTTACAAGAGCAAGTTCAAGAACATAATCAAAAGCATAAAATTGATAGTATTGACATTTCAAAAAGAGATGCAAAAATGGAAAGGATAAAACAAAATTTTGTGCTAATGCTTACAGTTTTCGAAGAGGATAAGAGAACAAAAACTGAGGAGTTGAATGCCTCCATTAGTAGAGTAGTTGAACTAGAATAGGATTTAAAGGAATGCTCTATAAAACCTCAGATGGTGTCTAAAGAAATTTAGACTGAACTAGTTGTAACCAACTAGTTCCAAGTCCGCATTCCACCTATGCTAATGAAATGGATGGAAAAATGTTACTTCCTCAAAGAGGTCCAAGATGAAAATTACAGGCTAAAGAAAGAATTGGTGCTCCTGAAGGAGTCATTTCACAAAACTTACAGAGGAAAGTAGGATGCATGTCAATTGGTGGACTGTTTACTAAATTGTAGAAGACCATCAAGAATTTACTCAATGTTTTTAAATGAAAAATGGCTAAGGTGGAAACTATTTAGAATCTATAATGATCAACCTTATGAGCCAAATGATAAAGAGTTTGTTAAAATATTTTTAGAATCAACTCCTGAAGATCAAGATTTACTTTGTGAATTCTTTCTCCATGACTTGTTATTAGAGAACCATACAGACTTCTTTATCAACCTGGTTTTTGGTGAGATAGAGTTAAGGGCATTCCTCTCCACCTTGAGGAATTAAGTCCATTGGCAGGATCAAACAAAAGAATTTGCTCAGGCAGAGAGAACAGTAGGTATCCAAGTGAGGTCCCCAAATTCCAGACCTAGAGGTTTTAAAGGTACATTTCTAGCCCTTATTGTCAATAATAAAATGAAAGAAAGATATGATAATAGCCTCAAGAAGCGTTATGATAATTTCATGGATAATGGACAAAAGATAATTGGAAAAGCATGGAGTTCTTGTGAAGAGAGATTCACCCCCCTACCGGTCTACTTCAAGAAAAGAGAGGTTATTTCTCCTCTAAATATCATATGGTCATGCAGAAGGGCTGAAGCATTAGTTAAAATTCTAAAGACATTGAGGACAAAATAGATAGGGATAAAATACAGACCTCCATTGCTACTCAATCCATTCCCATCCTTAAATGTTTCCACAGATAAGAGTGACATGCATTTCAATGAATGGAGGGAGAATGTGATGTTGAGCAGGGGATTCATTCAAGATCCTGAGGCTTTTGATGCATCAGCAAGAGAGACACATGACCTCAATACCCTTTATGAGGAATGGAATAGAACTAAGGGGTTTAACTATGGAGCAGGAGGACCTCCCATAAATTAGGTAGGGGAGGAAATGATGAGGTAAAAATTACCTCATCATAATAGAATATGGGAAGCTTACTTCTTCTTAACTCAATCCTAAGCATGTGCCAATTCATTAAAATTTAGGAAAAGTAATTTCTAATTTTAAGGAAAATTATGCTTTCTTTCTTTCTTTTGATCAATTGAGGTAATTTACTAAAGCAGGTTTAATGGGTTGACTTGAGCATTTTTGAAGGAAATAACAGGTCATCATGCGGATGTTGCAGAAATTTACAAGCATCTACCTCAAGAGTAATGTTGCGGATCCACTCCTAAGATGCTAGATGATGCACTGAAGATCTTATTTCTGTTCTTTTAAAATTTTGTTGTTAAAAACTTTATGGCTCTTCTTGAGCCTCTTCATGTTTATGAGCTTTAAAGACATCAAGTTAGTTTTCAGTTGAGGAAGACTTTTTCAATGGTTATCCATGCCATCTAGAATTTAGGATTTAGTTGCAAAGTTATCTATAAGAATGTAATTTTCATATCTGATGAATAAGACAGAGAGAGTATCGTTATGCTGTTCACATGATTTTCAAAATACTGTTGAATGAGTTATTTGTTTTATGTCTATTGATGATATCTTGAATCATAAGTGATGATGACTATTTGTAATGGGTAGACTCCAAAACTATTAGCCTATGTGATTTAAAGATGAGGTGTTAACCCACGAGCTGGCCACTCAAGGGAAGTAGATTAGATAGATAAGTATTTTTCTGTTCTGTTGTTTTGTTTGTTAAATCTAGATATCTATTCAGTAGGAAGTGACTAAGTTTGTTAAGAGTCAAGTCTGAAGTTTCAAAGCACCACTGTTTTAATTCGTATGCATTATCTTTCATAGTTTATAAGAACTTTTACTGTTTAAAAGATGTTTCATTGTCTATTTACTTGTTTTTCTGCTTTTGTAGTATATCAGTTATTTGGTTTTCTCATCTCAATGCTTTCTAGTTTAGTTGTGATGCTTTCTAAATTAGTTGTCTTATGCTTTTTAGTTTAGTATTTCCAGTTTTTCCTAGAATATCTTGTTTTCCAGTTAAATAGTTTAGGCCTTAAATTTAGAATTGATTTCGTTAGTTAAGGAAAAATCAGAAAAATATAAAATGAGTTATCCAGATCATCTTCTTCTGTAAACTGCCTTGGACACTACTCGATTGACTAATTGACATTCAATATTCTAAAGTAATAGGACCTAACGATACCCTATCACATTCCTAGCATAAACATACCCACCTAGACGCATTGGAATGGTTTGTTTGGTCACATGAGATGTAGAATGAAAGTTGTGCCACTTTGCAACTTTCAACTACTTGTATTTGACAACTTTTTCCCCAAGTGAAAATTTGCCACCACAGGAAAATTTCTCTGAGATAGAAAAAACCGAGAGAGGTTATTGTAGATAGGCCGAACACAATCTTGTAGGATCATACGAGAAGTTTCTAAGCATCATGGTTTCCAAGTAATAGCATGATGAAGTTTCAGCCATTTTGTGCTTTGGACCCTTAAGGGATCGATCCAGTTGAACGTAGCTCAAAACGATTATGTGTCTTTGGGTGCAAAAGAGGACTATTCCTAGTGTAAACATACCTATGGTTGATGATGTGCCCCTAACTTCTGTATCCAATTCTATCCTTCCATGAACTTTCCTCATTCGTGCCATTTGTTTTGCCAATTTGACATCTTTGTTAGATTGCACGAGAATTTGTGGTTGTATGGGCTGCAATTCCTTTGCTTCATGAGCTACATTTTTTTATTCTCTTCTCCTTTACTTTTTAACTACACGTTCTTTTGGTGTTAGAGGCTTTGGTCATTTCCTCGGCATGACCTTGAATGCTACATGTCCACAAACACATATAGAACAAAAGTAAGTAATGCATTTTACAAAAATATTGATATCGTTGATTACATTGCATTAAATATGAAACACACCAAAGCATTTTATGAAAGAAGGTAGTGAGTTGTTCGAAATTATCAAACATGTCTATGCTACACAAAAAAATTTATACATGATGGAGTTAGATGTCTGTAGGGCTAGATATTAGAGTAGGGATTTTGAGTGTGTTTGAAGAGTTGGAAAAGTACCTACACGCTGATGCAGTACATGTAGGGATCCACAATGAACTTGTTCAAAGATTTAGAGGAAGGCTCTTGATAGACTTACAGACAACTTGATCACTTAACTTACCAAGAAACACTATTTTTTATGCAGAGGGGTGGAAACCATTCAATACAACAAATCAATGAGAATCAATCAGATTCCAAAGTAAAATCAAATGTTCAACTGAAAATCCCAACTTCTACCAAGCTTTCCCTTGTAGCATAGGTAACCCGGTTCGAGGGCCTTTTAACCAATATTTTCCAAAACACTTGACAAAATCAAGGATGATTAAGATACCCATTTGCAAGTTATAAAAAATAGGTAAACCCCAACATCAGCTCCTTTGGACCAACATTGACTTCCAATAGACCCACCTAGGAAAAGGTTATTCAATTGGCCTAATTTACAAAGAGATTACCTTTTAAACACTACATCTTCACTAAAAATCCTCAAATAGTACTATTTTATTTGTCAAAACCTCCAATTTCCTAATTTTTTTCTAGGTCCAAGACTTCTAGACCCCTAATACACCAAACCCTATATTTCAAGCAAAATACTTGGGGTTTTAATGAAAATCCTATCTCCCGGACCTGCCAGACCCATACAAAGAACCAAACACATTTACCAGACCCTGTACATGGTTAATAATACATTACATGGATAGTCCTTCCCACATTTTTTTAAAACACCACTTGAAGCCCTAATTTTCACAATGAAAAGACCGTGCTACACTCCTAGAACATCATCCCAAACACCCAACCTTGACCCCACAACAATCTAAATAAGTTAGGAATGTATTTTAAAAGTTAGAAGACCCATTCCACAAGTTATAGTAGGAAGAAAAAGTGTAATGGGTCGAATTACATAATGAAACCCCTCAATCCAAGAACACTGTGAAAGTAGATAGCAGTAGTAAAAACAATATAACTTTTGCTATACAAAGAGTTAGAGCCTCTAAATAGATAAAAATGAAATCTAATTCATTATTCTAAAGCATCCAACTGGTTCATATCATCTTAGAGTTCGTACATTCCATACAACAATAAGAAAAGTAAGAGAAACCAGTAAATTTCTAAAAAATAACATTCTTCTTGATTAAAAAATAGGGTAAAAATCAACCAACAACCTCTCCTTCAAGGAATTGAAGGTTATTAAAAATATTTTGATTTTATTCCAACTCCCTCGAACTCTGCAACTTTTGCATCTTTTAGCAACTTTTTTGAACACATTTAGCCAAATTGCAAGGTATGGCACAACTGTACTTAGCTCAAAATACATTATAAAATGATCTAATTGACCTTATTGAACACAACATACTCAACATTAACTAAAATCCTATCATTTGACCATGCTCACTAAAGATGACATTTTTGACAAAATTGAGCTTACAAGGTGCTCCTGCACCAGAGGCTTGGAACATTGATTTTGAAGTTGTGTATTTTAACTAGCATTATTGAACTTGAACTTTAAAAAGGTTATGATGAACAATTCACAGATTAGAGTTTCTAGTAATATTGATTTTATTTCATTTTGTTAGGAGTGACTGTTGTATGAATACAATATTTCAAGCAATAGACTTACATATGGTGGGTTTTGTTAAAATATTCCAGAGGTTTAGAATGGTAGTCTTCTTGAAAAGCATAGCTTGTTATTTATGGATGATCTTTGTTTTGTTTTAGATGTGAATTGGTCATTTCAGCATTGAATTGAGGTTTTCGAGATTGAAGATTGTTTGAAACTGATCTAGTTATGATTGTTGAAGGTTTTGTCTCCCTGCTTTGCATCACAAACATAGGGTATAAGTTGTTGCCACCTAAATGAAAACTAGAGACTCTTGTGTTTATTTTTCTCAAAACAAAATTTTTGATTGTCAAAGAAGTCATGAAGAATATGAATTCAAAGAAGGTTTTGTGATGCTATATCTTATAATTATTCACTATTTCTTTGGAAATGAGGTAGCTTAGAAAGATAATAAGCATTCTCAGTTGCATAAAATTTCCCATTTTTTAATTTATTAGAAAGGTAAATGGTATGAATGAATGGAAACTTGCATTAACAACTATGTCAACTCACTTGAATTTATCTAAGCACATGTGATGAAGGTGATTTTTTTATGGAACAAAAAAATTAATGGACACTTGCATTAACATTGATGAAATCTATTAGGTTTTCCAAATTAGTTGAAAAAAAAATGAAATATAGTGAATTCCACTAGCCATGCTAGAAATGGACTACTATAAGCAATGCAAATAGAATTCATAAGTAAATTTAAGTTAAGTAAATGTCATTTTTAAATTTTTTTTTTCTTCAAACTCATGAAAATCGAGCTTTTTGATGCAAATCCCATCTTATTCAATGTTGAATTCTATGTCCAATTGTTATGATTAATAACATAATTAAGGAAATTTAGTTTATATTGTCAAAAACAAACAAATATACTAAATATAAACATTTCAATTTACCTAAATGAATATATTACCTCAGATAATGTAAAATGATGTAGAAACTTCAAAATGTCTTCTTCTACGTTGTCTACCACATAGATTGGTGGTAAAAAGGTGATGGATCAAACATAGATTCGTACAATATTAAGTCAACTACAAAAAAAAAGGCATTTCTGACTCGGATAAAGCGCTGAACTAGAAAAATATAGGAGAATGTGGGCTTGAATCATGAGGTCAAGCCTTATTTTACCATTTCAAGGTAAAAAAAAATTGGCGCAAATTTGGTGCTCTACAAATTTGGCGAGCACCAAATATGTTGTTTTGAAAAGGAGAGAGACCTGAGAGAGAGGGAGAGAGAAAAAGTGGTAGAGAGATAGAGGGAGTGAGAGAGAGATGTAGTGGGAGAGAGAGAGAGAAAGAGAGAGGGGGTTAGGAGGGAGAGACTTGAGAGAGAGAGAGAGGGGGAGGGAGAGGGTGTGGGGGGGAGAAACCTAAGAGAGAGAGAGGGAGAGAGGGTGGGAGGGAGACACCTGAGAGAAGGAGAGGGAGTCAAACTGGGAGAGAGGGGACGGAAAGGAGAGACCTAAGAAAGTAGGGTGGGAGGTAAGTGAGGCCTAACAGAGAGGGATTGTGAGAGAGGGCATTGGAGTGACATTGATTAGTATAGGTAGCATGGGAGGGAGTGAGACCTAAGAGAGATAGACTTCAGAGGGAAATAATTTATTCAGTTATATGGTGGGGGGAAACCTGAGAGAGGGAGTGAGACCCTTAAACTATGAACCCTATACCATTAACCCTCTACCCTCAACCCTTAAACCCTAATCCCTCAGCCCCTATACCCTCTTAATCCCTCAACCCTCAACCCTCAACCGTCAACCGTCAACCCTTAAACCCTAATCCCTCAACTGCTATACCATCTTAATCCCTGAACCCTCAACCCCTAGATCCTAATCCCTCAACCTCTATACCCTCTTAATCCCTTAACCCTCAACCCTCAACCCTTAAACCCTAATCCCTCAATTCCTATACCCTCTTAATCCCACAACCCCTATACCCTCTTAATCCCTCAACCCTCAACCCTTAACCCTTAAACCATAATCCCTCAACCGTTAACCCTTAAACCCTAATCCCTCAACCCCTATATGCTATTAATCTGTCAACCCTTAACCCTCAACCCTTAAACCCTAATCCCTCAACCCCTATAACCTCTTAATCCCTCAACCCTCAACCCTCAACCCTTAAACCCTAATCCCTCAAACCCTATACCCTCTTAATCCCTCAACCCTTAAAACCTAATCCATCAATTCCTCTACAATAATAATCCCTCAAGCCTTAACCCTTAACCCTCAACCCTTAAACCCTAATCCCTCAACCCCTCAACCCTCAACCCTTAACCCTTAACCCTCAACCCTTAAACCCTAATACCTCAACCCCAATACACTCTCAACCCTCAACCCTTAATCCTTAAACCTTAATTCCTCAACCCCAATACCCTCTCAACCCTCAACCCTTAACCCTTAAACCATAATTCCTCAACCCCTATTCCCTCTTAATCCCTCAAACCCCTCAACCCTTAACCCTTAAACCCTAATCCATCAACCCACATACCCTCTTAATCCCTCAACCCTTAACTCTTAAACCATTATCCCTCAATCCTCAACCCTCAACCCTTAAACCCTAATCCCTCAAACCCTATTCCTTCTTAATCCCTCAACCCTCAACTCTCGACCCTTAAAACCTAATCCCTCAACCTCCATACCCTCTTAATCCCTCAACCCTCAACCCTCAACCCCTAATCCCTCAGCCCCTATACTGTCTTAATCAATCAACCCTCAACCCTCAACCCTCAACCCTCAACCCTTAAACCCTAATCCCTCAACCCCCATACCCTCTTAATCCCTCAACCCTCAACCCTAACCCAACCCTTAACCCCTAATCCCTAAACCCTCAACCCTTAAACCCTCAACCTCAACCCTAAAACTCCTAATCCCTCAACCCCTATACCCTCTTAATCCCTCAACCCTCAAACCCTAATCCCTCAACCCCTATACCCTCTTAATCCCTCAACCCTCAACCCTTAAACCCTAATCCATCAACCCCCATACCCTCTTTGTTGCTCAACCCTCAACCCTTACACCCTAGTCCCTCAACCCCTATACCTTCTTAATCCCTCAACCTCCATACCCTCTTAATCCCTCAACCCTCAACACTTAACCCCTAATCCCTCAATTCCTATACCCTCTTAATCCCTCAACCCTCAACCCTCAACCCTTAAACCCTAATCCCTCAACCCCCATACCCTCTTAATCCCTCAACCCTCAACTCCTAACCCTAATCCCCTAAACCCCTATAATTTAATCCTCATTAACCCTCAACCTCAACCATTAAACCCATCCATCAACCCTCAACCCTTAAACCCTAATCCCCCAACCCTCAACCCTTAAACCCTAGTCCCTCAACCCCTATACCCTCTTAATCCCTCAACCCTCAACCCTTAACCCTTAAAGCCTAATCCATCAACCCCCATACCCTCTTTATCGCTCAACCCTTACACCCTAATCCATCAACCCCTATACTGTCTTAATCCCTCAACCCTCAACCCTTAAATCCTAATCTCTCAACCCCTATACCCTCTTAGTATCTCAACCCTCAACCCTTAAACCCTAATCCCCCAACCCCTATACCCTCTCAAACCTCAACCCTTAACCCTTAAACCCTAGTCTCTCAAACCCTATACCCTCTTAATCCCTCAACCCTCAACCCTCAACCCTTAACCCTTAAACCCTAATCCCTCAACCCCCATACCCTCTTAATCCCTCAACCCTTAAACCCTAATCGCTCAACCCCTCTACAATATTAATAACTCAACCCTTAACCCTCAACCCTTAAACCCTAATCCCTCAACCCCTATACCCTCTCAACCCTCAACCCTTAACCCTTAAACCCTAATCCCTCAACCCCCATACCCTCTTAATCCCTTAGCCCTCAACCCTCAACCCTTAAACCCTAATCTCTCAACCACTATACCCTCTTAATCCCTCAACCCTTAACCCTTAAACCCTAATCCCTCAACCCTCAACCCTTAAACCCTAATACCTCAACCCCTATACCCTCTTAATCCATCAACCCTCAACCATCAACCCTTAAATAGAGTGAGAGAGAGAGGGAGTGATAGAGAGAGGGAGTGGGAGAGAGAGAGAGGGATAGACATATAGAGAGAGAGATAGTGAGAGAGAGAGAGGGAGGGAGAGGTGGTGGGGGGAGAAACCCTAAGAGAGAGAGAGAGAAGGAGAGAAGGTGGGAGTGAGACAACTAAGAGAGAAGGAGAGGGAGACAAAGTGGGAGAGAGGGGGCGGGAAGGAGATACCTAAGAGAGTAGGAGAGAGAGGAAGTGAGAGATAGAGGGATGTGAGAGATACACAGAGTGAGAGAGAGAGAGAGACATGAGAGATGGAGAGGGGGTGGGAGGGAGAGGGAGTACTCGGGATAGAGGGATTCAAGAGAGATGGAGGGGGTGGGGGGAGATACATGAGATAGAGGGATAGAGAGAGAGTGGGAGGGGGTGGGATGGAAGTATCTGAGAGAGAGGGAGAGAGAGGGAGAGAGATATAGGTAGTGAGAGAGAGAGAGAGATAAAGGGAGTAAGTGAGAGAGACAAAGAGAGGCCTCAAAGAGGGAGAAGGGTTAGAAGGGAGAGAATTGAGACAAAGAGGGAGGGAGAGTGGGTGGGAGGGAGAGACTTGAGAGAGAGAGAGGGAGAGAGAGTGGGAGAGAGATAGAGGGCATGAGAGAGAGAGGGACTTGAGAGAGAGAGGGAGAGGTGGTGAAAGGGAGATACTTGAGAGAGATGGAGAGGTAGACAAAGATAATTATAGGGAGTGATATAGGGAGGGAGTGGAAGAGAGATAGAGGGAGTGACTATGAGAGGAAGAGGGGGTAGGACGGGGATACTTGACATAGAGAGAGAGGGAGAGGGGGTAGGATGGAGATACTTGAGAGAGAGAGAGGGAGAGGGGTGGGAGGAGAGACCAGAGAGAGGGTAGGACCTGAGATACTTGAGAGAGAGAGAGGAGAGGGGTGGAGGAGAGACTTGAGGAGAGAGAGAGAGTGGGAGAGAGCAAGAGAGGGAGTGAGAGAGAGGGAGTGTGAGAGAGAGAGGGAGTGTGTGTGTGAGAGAGAGAGAGAGGGGGGATGGAGATACATGAGAGAGAGAGAGGGATAGAGAGGGAGGGAGAGAGATAGAGTGAGTGAGAGAGAGAGGGGGGATGGAGATACCCGAGAGAGAGAGAGGGAGGGAGAGAGATAGAGTGAGTGAGAGAGAGAGGGGGGATGGAGATACCCGAGAGAGAGAGGGATAGAGAGGGAGGGAGAGAGATAGAGTGAGTGAGAGAGAGGGAATTTGAGAGAGATAGAGGGAGTGAGTGAGTGATAGACCTAAGAGAGGGAGAGGGGGTAGGATAGAGAGACTTGAGAGAAAGATAAAAACCTAAGAGAGGGAGATGGAGTGAGAGAGATAAAAGACCAAAGAGGGAGAGAGAGAGAGGCATAGTGAGAAAGGGGGTTGGAGTGAGATAGATTTATTTAGGTACCTATGTGGGAGGGAAAGAGACCCAAGAGAGGGGATTGGACTGAGAGAGTAGTCTAGGTCATGTGGGAGGGAGTGAGACTTGAGAGATAGAGACTTCAAAAGGATAAAGATTTATCCAGTTACGATAGCGAGTTAGAGAAGGTATGAAAGGTAAAACCTCGACTATCCATCTATGATCATAAAATGTGCACTCTAAGCATTATAAAAGTTGTTCACTAAAGAGGGGAAAGTCTAGTTCTATGCAAAGCAAGCCATTTGGCACTCGCCAAATGACTCATCACATTTGGCGTGCGCCAAATTTGGTGCATGCCAAATGTTATGAGTCATTTGGCACGCACCAAATTTGGCACTCGCCAAATGACCTACTTTGGATGTGTTAATTAATAGGATTTACCAAATTTTCTCATATTTTTGTCCATGCTCCCCATCTCATTTGCACGTCTTTCAATGCAAGTTTATAAAAAACCATGATAGCGTTAACCTCTCTCTTAGCTATCTAAATATATAATTGTTTTTTCATTTTGATTTAGTTAAGGTTTTGATCCAAGGCTTCTATTGTAAATGCCTTTTTTTTTTGTCAAAAACCAACATGTGCTAGTTTTAGGATAGATTTTTACCTATTCATCGAAACGTGAAACAAATTACATTTTTTGAAACTAGAATCCATTCGAAACAATGAAAAAAAAAGAATCAATTTTCGATTAGTTTGCAAAAAATTTAGGGGGGAGCATGCTCAAATTTCAACTTTTCAAGATGTGTCCACTTTGAAAATTCATAAAATATTATATATCCATTCAAAAAACTATCTGAAAGATTGAGGATAAACTACATGGTGTTAGCTAATTTCTCACCATTGGGATTTTTGAAATTAAAAAAAAAAGTCAATAAAAAACGGGGGAGCCCTCAGGCCCTATGCTATTTTTTTTGATAAAAATAGGACTTGTTTTGGGCCCCCCCTTTTTGAGACCCTTAATCTACATTAATTTCAAAAATAAATTGTAGCTTAGAAACTAGACTCGGAGCACTTCAACTTTTGTTCTTGCCACATCTTGAAATTTTGAGCATAACTATCTTCATTTTCTCGTGCAAATCAGATTTTGCTGATTTAAAAAAAAAAGTGGCATCTTAAGAGACAACATTGTGTCACAAATTGGTGCGCTTACCCAATACCAAAAAAAAATTATTATATCTTCCAATTTGATTTCAAACATCAAACACGTTGGCAAAAAAAATCCCAAGTCGATAACAAGGAAACATGTAGCACATTACCAATCAGTCCAAAAATATATCTTGCAAATGAATTTATTCAATATGGTTCTCAACACCATGGGGAAAGACCTGAAATCATCTTAACATGACCTCAATTATTGGGGCAGACCCCCAAGCACATAGCACAAGCAAGAGAATAAACCTTGTCAAAAAAACATCCATAAATCACCCAGAAATCCAACACAAAGAATATGAAGCATGAAAGAGATCAATTGTTGATGTGTAAACCACAAAGAGACTTTCCATGAACGTCCAAAAATAATTCCATATACTTATTTCTCATTGTTATGCCAAAAATAGCTATCATAAAAAAAATATAAGTAGAACACTTCATCTCCGAAGCCCAAAAGATATAGTCATGAGATAATACATTTAAAAACTAACTTACGGTAAACTTCATCACATGAAAGATTAATTGAGATAGTGCACAAACACTAAAAGAACATCCACCAAGATGAACATAAATAATAATTCAGTGAAATGTCGAACTCTTTTTGAACTAGTCCTAAAAAGTAACCAAATTTCCAACCCGTTGCAATTACCAAAGACCTCCTTCACAACATTAGTGACCTAGATAGATAAAAGTACAACATCCATGGAACATAAACACTGAATCCAAAACCACAAAACCATATCTTCAAAAGTGGAGGAATGTGAAGCATTCTCCCAATCAATCTTCAAGGAAACTTCTTCCTACAGAAACCTTCACCACTATCCAAATACTAGAACTTCCTAGTAGCAACACATACATCCTCAGGGATAATAGTCGAAAGCATAAACATACTAGAGACCATCAACAACATATCCCCAACATCAAAATTACTTATAATCCTCATCTTAATATATCATCATGATATCATCTATGTTGACAATAAATATACTCAATAATACTTTAATTAACATCAAACAAGGCATGACATCCAATTGTGAACATTAACATCATTCTTAGCACATCATCATATTGTACCATCAGTATAAAAATATAAGAATCAACAAAAATCCAAACTAGGTGATGACATCAATGACAAACTTAGGTAACATATGTGCAACAATCTCCCCCTTTGGCATTGATGGAAACACACACCTTCTCATTCTCCCCTTTGACATCAACGGTAAAGGAAAAATGTCTTAATTTAAATCATCAACACATTCTCATGAATTGTACTTCTCCCTCAAACAAGTATACATGTTCCCCCTATCAACAACAACCAACCAACTACCTAATCCACTTGAGAGGTAACTCACATCAATCTCATAGAAAAGGGTATGACATGAATTTCTCCCCCTTGATAGATGCACTATTTATACATATAGTTAGAAGGAGTGAAAATAACCCCTAAATTCTACTAAAGATACCCAAAATTTTCATTTGAAAGCACCTTACTGAAGATTTCTATAATTTAATCCTTAGTAGGAACATACTCTAATCTGAATTCTTGCCTTGTACCCTTCTCTCTTAAAAAGTGATACCAGATAGAAACATGTTTGGTCCTTAAATGAATCAAAAAATTCTTGGAAATTTTTATTGTACTGGTATTATCACATAATATGGCAATGGTTTCATCATACACCATGCATTTATATCCTTCAAAGTCTGCTTCATCCAAAGCACCTAGGTGCAACAACATGCTGCAAAAATATACTCAACTTATGTTGTTGATAAGGACACTAAGTCCTTCTTACTAAACCAAGAGACCAATTAGTCTCCTAAGAAAAATGAACTTCCATTGGTGCTTCTCTATCCATCTATACATCCAACCCAATCAAAACCATTATAAAAACTCAAGGAAAAGTTATCATCCTTCTTATACCACAAACCATAATCCAAAGTTCCCTTTAAATATCTGAACATTATTTTTACTGCCTTCTCATGAGATTTATTAGGATTAGCTTGATATTTGGAAACCAAACATACTACATGCATAATCTCAATTCTACGAGTAGTAAAGTACAATAAACCTCAATCATAGACCTATAAAGAGTCTAATTAACCTTGGGTGGCTCATCATCCTTGATTAAGTGACAACCAGTAACCATAGGAGTACTCGCTAGTTTGGAATCCTCCATTAAAAAATTATTCAACATCTCTCTAGCATACTTATCTTGAGAAATAATGATCCATAATCTAGTCAAACAATTTGAAGCCAAAGGAAGAAATACAACTCATCAATCATAAACATTTCAAACTATTTTTGCATCCCTTGTATAAACCTCTTACACATATTATCATCTCCAACAAAGATGATGTTATAAACATGTATAACAACTATCAAAATATTGTCTTCCTCTACCTTAATGTAAAGATTACTATATGTGGTACCTTTCTTGAAACCTTGTTGAAGTAATTACTTATCCAGCTAATCATACTAAGCTCTAGGATCTTGCTTGAGTCCATACAAATCTTTCTTGAGTCTGCACACCATGTTCAGATCTTTTGATAGCTATAAACCATTTGGTTTCTCAATGCATACCTCACCTCTAAATCACCATTCAAGAAGCTTTGCTTGACATCCATCTAATAGACCTTGAAATTCTTGTGAGAATAAAAGGAAAGAAACATCTTGATATCATCCATTCTGGCCACCAAAGGAAAATTCTCCTCAAAATTAATACTTTCAACTTATGAATAACCCTTACACACCAATCTCTATTTCTTCCTCACAAATTCACCATATTCATTCAAGTTGAAATGGAACACCCACTTTTTTCCTATAACATTCTTATTAATTGTTCTAGGAATCAATTCCTATATTTGATTCTTTTCTATCTGATTCAATTCTTCTTCCATTACCTTTATCTATCCTTCATATTTTCTAGCATCAAAAAAGGTATTAGGCTCTAACTTTGATAGTAACCACAAATTCACTTGATCACTTTATTTTACGAGCCTTCTCCTAGTTTGGAAACCTTCATTCTTGTCTCCAATGATCTAATTTGTTGAATGGTTCTTTTAAACATTCTCTTTTGGAGTGTTAGGGGCCTTTTTTTATTCTTGTTCCTTCTCTTCTTTCTCTTCTTCTTCATCTTCAATGCAAGGAGGTAGATAAGATCCAAAAACCTTTGGTTGTTGTGAAATCTAACACAAAAATTCATCTACCTTAAAATTTTCACTTTCAATCATCTTTCCCAATCTCTTGTTATATCCTATATAGTCCTATGATCTTCACAAAAAAAAATCAAACTCATTTGAATTAAATTCACCTCCTCTATTAGATCTTAAGTATTTGATCTTGGCATTCATTTCATTCTCAAATTTTCCTTTGAAAATATTAAACTTATCAAAAGCGTCTAACTTTTCTCTTAGAAATATAACCCAATTCACTCAAAGTAATCATCAATAAGAAACATCAAATACTTTTAACCTTGTTGACTCTTTGTTCTTTTAGATCTCCATAGGTCAATGTGAATCAACTCCAATGAAATTGTAGAAGAACACTCCTTACTCTTGAAACTCGTATTTGTCTTCTTTCGTATTTGACACTCCTTGCATAATGTGTTTGTATGCTTGGTTATCTTAGGAATATCTCTCATTCCATGAGTAGATTTGATATTTGAACCATATTTTCAAAGTTGATGCATCCCATTTGCTTGTGCCACAACCGACACTCTCTAAATTGAGCCAAAAAATAGTTTCTTCCATTTTCCCCATTTCGATGATAGACATTTCCATTTGTCCTATTACCTTCTGCAACTAGTCTTTTAGACCTTTTCTTCTTGATCTCAAAACCTTAGGAATGGAATATAAGGTTTTATCCTTTATTTCAAATTTAACTAACACTAAGGCGATTATGATTTATCCCTTTTACATAGAGGAAATCCTTGGTTTTGTTCTTCACATCAATGGTTATAGCACTCTTTCAAAAAATTTCTATTGGCTCATCACCACCAAACTCGATAGCTCCACCATTCCACTTCTTAAAGCTGATGAACTTCCCCATGTCAGTGGTCATGTGGTTAAATAAACCATTGCCAATTACCCAAGAATTTTATTCTTATTTTACATGAAAGGTAGTCCACACAACCATTTTTTTTTCATTATATCTTTTAGGTTGTAAGGTACCAAAATTCTTACATTTTTCAATATCACCTTTTTTTCACTAACTTTAAAGGCCATGAAGAGTGTTTCATCATTTGAATCATCATGATCCTCATATTCTTAACATATAATTTCCTTGGGATAAATAATTATTTTGAACTTCTTTATTTTGTTTCTATCCTCTTATCCTTTAAAAGTGCATTTAGAGTTAAAATAACCAATTCTCTCACAATTGAAGCACTTGAAAGGTAACTGGCCTTTGTATTTATTGGTGCCCCTCTTCAATCTTCTCACAAAGTTCACTTTTGCCTCATCAAAGTCAACATATTGATGAGTTGTTTCATTTTCTTCCTTCTATGGAGCATATTTGTTAAAATCTCTCATTTCAAAGGTTATGAGAGCACCAAACAATTGATCTAGTGAATACTTATCGATGTCCTTAGATTCCTCAAAATTAGATAATTTGTGACTATAATATTTAGAGATAGATCTTAGAAGCTTCTTAACAATCTCATCTTCTTTCGCTTCTTCACAAAGACCTTTGATGTCATTAACTACTTCATCCACTCAGATCATATAACTAGCATATCTTCATCCTTTTTCATCCTCAAGGTCCTAAATTTTCTCTTGAAGTTTTTTATTTTGACTTGCTTCAATTTATTATCTCCATTAATTTTACTAATTTTTTCAAAGACTTCCTTAGTAGATCTACAATTCAACACCTTCAAAAGCTCTAAATCTTCTAACCCACTCATGAAAGCATTCTTTGACTTGGAATTGTTCTCATACCACTCAATATCAGTTGGATCTATCAGAGGAGTAGTAGGATCAGTGTTACTATCCTTGAAATTTTTTTAAAAAGGAAACCCTAAAGAGATTAGATGGGCTTCCAATTTTTCTCTCCAAAAGGTATAGTTTTTTATATCAAATGTACGTGCCATGTAAGATCCATATTGTTCCATCCAAAACCTTCCTCAAGTGCTTAAGATCCTTCTAAGTAGCTTGGATCTAATACCAATTGTTGAATAGACACAGATATTGAGAAGGGAGGGTGAAACAATATCTTCAAAACTTAAAACCTTCAACATAATGCAAATTTAGTATTTGAAAAATATCAACAACCTTTAAATAGATCAGGAACTCTTAAATATATTTGAAACAATGAAAGATAAATAAATGAACACACATGCATAGATAACGCCAAATATACATGGAAACCCAAGAAGGGAAAACAACAATGAGAAACTCATAATATATGAATAAGATTACAATTTATTTTAAGGCTCACTACCTAAGGAAGAACACTACTCCTTGAAGGACTTATAGGATAAGGTTGATATCCTTAAGGAAAGATACAAGGACTTGCAAGATGAGGCACACAACCTCAGGGAAAGACACAAGGACCTACTGGGGAGACTCACTATCTCTGAGTAGGATACTTGAAGCTTTAGATTTACAACATATGTGAACAATACATCATTGATTGAGGCATTGAATTGGATATGATTTATATTTTCCACAACTCATATTAATTAATATATTATTCTACTCTCTTAAAGTCATTGCAACTATTTTTTTTCCATTTATACCCCTACAAGTAAGGAAAATATCATATTAGGTCAGCCAAAATAGGGGACAAGAAATGACCCCAACAAGTCAGCCACAAAACATAATTACGATGAAACCACTCCTATTTGAGAGATAGAGAGGACCAAAAAAACTTATTATATCTTCCAACGTGATCCCAAACATCAAACACATTGGCACACAACATCCCAAGTCGACAACAAGGAAACATGTAGAAGAAAGGTGTAGCACACTGCCAATCACCCCAAAAAAAAATCTTCCAACTAAATTTACTCAATGCCATTCTTAGCAGGATAGTGCAAGACCCAAAATCATCTTCACACAACCTCAATTATTGGTGCATACCCCCAATCACATAGTGTAAGCAAGAGAACAAGCCTTGTTGGCTAGACATCCATAAATCACCTAGAAAAAAAACACAGACAATATGGAGCACAAAAGAGATCAACCATTGATGTGTGAACCACTAAGAGATATTCTATGAATGTCCAACAATACTTCCATATAATTTTTTCTCAATGTCATGTAGAAAATAGCTAGTGAAAACCAAAAAAAAGCATAACATTTCATTCGTGAATCCCAAAAGATACAGTCATGAGATAGGAAATTTACAAACCAACTTGTGGTAAACTTCATCACATGAATGTTGAAATGAGACACATCAAAAATACTAAAATCACATCCACCAAGACATAGGAACAAAAAAACAATGGAAAGAAATATAGAAAATTTTCTAGACGATTCCTCACAAGCAACCAAACTACCAACCCATTGCAATTAACAAAGACCTCCTCAATAAAATTTGTGACCTGAAAAGATAAGAGTACAACATCCACAAAACATAAAAACTAAATCCCAAATTGCAAGACCATATCTTTGAAAGAAGAGGAATACAAAGATTTGTCTAGATCACTCTTCAAAACAACTTCCTGTAGCATAAATCTTCATTAACATTCGAATACCAGAATTTCCTTGTAGCAACACATACTCCCACAAGAAAAACAAGAGAGAGCATAAAAAATAGTAGAGACCATAAGTAACATATCCCCAACATCAATATTAATTATAATCCTCATCTTAATACATTTGATCATCATCTTAATATACCATCATCATGCCATCTCTACTCATAATAAATATACTCTATACTACTTTAATTGACATCAAATTGAAGAGAAGAAAATGTGGTTTGCTCTCTTTCACTTCTAGGGTTTTGGACCTAAAAGGAGAGAGACCATTTTCTTACTCTTCACTCAAGAATAAACCCTAGGGATTTCAATGAAAAGGAGATTGAAATATTTCAAAGGGACTATTCTAGGGATTGAATAGTAGCTAATGATGGGTTCACCACCAATTTTAGACTTGGAAAAAACAATGTAATGGAAGTTGTAAGACAAAACCCTAGTTGAATTCAAACTACTCCTAAATGACCTAGAAAGATGCAACCTAGCCCTTCAAATCACACACAAGAAGAGGGAAACATGTTGTGGGGTTAGAGAATAGGGTTTTTCCTTGGTAAAACCCCTTTTTAGTAATTAAACCTTGAAATGAAAGAAAATATGAATGATGAATGATGAATGAACAAATAAAAATGTTGTAACTCACCAAACCCTAGCAATAAGGTGTTGCAATTATGCTTGAAAAGGAACAATGGATGTGGTTTTTGACTCTTTATTGAATGATGTTGATCTTGAATGCAATGCTTGCTTGAATCATGGACTCTACATCAAAAAATTTAGCACAATAACAAACATGAAGAATTCAATCTTTGAGATGGTGATTGGCACTTGAATGCTACTCTAAAATTCTTGATAATCTGCCCTTGAAATGCCTTGAATTCTCTAGTGAATGATTAAATTCTCTTGTAAACTCTTGAATGCTAGGTCTCACTTGTTTGCTTGATAAGATAAAATGAGTGGAAGAACCTTGTATTTATACTCAATTATGCAAGAATTCTTGAAATTGCAACACTACAAGCCGACATAAGATATAGGAGAATACAATATTGCCATAAATTTGAATTAAATTTGAATTTTGGTCACACGGGACTTATTCGCCCAAGGTGGTGAATGAGTCCCATCACACATAATGCATGGGACCAAAAATGAAAAGTTCTTAGAAATGTGTGAAACCTGCATTGGGGCCCAAAATACCTTAGTGGGACTCATTCACCCAAGGTGGTGAATGAGTCCCAAACACTAAATATGGGCCACACAAGCTAGGAACACCTAAATTATGATTGGTCAATGATTGGTGTTGGGATTATCCTTGAAAAGATGCAATAAATGAGTCTTGTGGATGCAAAATATGACCAATTAAAGCATAAGAAAGCCCAATTACTGATGAAAAACCTAGAGGAATGTGAAAGTGTATTACAAAACTTTATAACACTCCAAATAAGGCAATATCAATGTTAATTATGATTAAAATTATGTTTATTATGCTTAGTTAATTGATAAAGCCCTAGAAACGTGTGAAATTGTGTTACAACACTTCACAAAACATTTTCAAGGCACCATTAAAATAAATTAGTTCACAAGGGCCCAAGACCTAATTTGAATGTGTTATCCACATTACAACACTAAATCAAGGTAACATTAAACCAAAAGCCATAAGGAGAACCCAAACGAGTGTGAAAATGTCAAAGGACCCATTTTTTGAAACTACATTTAGCCCCCACTTTAGTGAGAGGATTAACCTCCTTCAAACTAACAATAAAGTAGAAAAAAATGCACGAAGAGGGGTTCCCATATACAATTCTAGAAATATGGGATGACAATGATCAAGAGGGGTGATCAAGCCCGCAGGATCAAGATTCCTTGACAAACCAACATAAGCGCAAGGGAACACACATGAAAATGATATAAAGAAAAATGGAAAGGAACACACATATACTACCCAAGACAAAAGAGAAAAGGGTGAAATAAAAGGAATTGGAACAAGCTTTGACCATTTGTCTAACGCGATGTGGATCAGATCTAGGTTGTTTGTCTGAAAAATGCATAATCAATCTGAGGCGATGAAACTCCTAGTTGTCTGCTGAGTGAGAAGGCCTAAAAGGTGAGAAACATACACTCATGGTTGGTATGCACTCATACACATGAAAGTGGCTATGGGGAAAGTCATGCCTCAAATTGGGCTTCTCGCTCAATCATACCAAAGTTATACCTCTTGATAAGTTTAATAAGGCACCGCACAAAAATCAATGATTTTCGAGCTTCATGGGACAAGAAAAACCTCATATGATTGGAGCTCATGAACAAAAAGGATGACACTACAAGAATGAAATTTGTATTATGCAAGGTGTACATATAACAAAAAATGAAAAATGCAAAAAGTAGGATTAGTTCATGTGAGGTCTTAACTTAGGGAGCATTGTGCCTAATGTCTCCAAGAGAAGAGAGATCAAAGAATATAAGATTCACAACTTCATGTATGTAGTGCACCGCATCAAGCCACCAAGAGGAATGTAATATGCTATGAGATATCAGGGTCCTAAAGGACATTGTGCCTAATGTTAGATCCATAAAGCGACAAATGCATCATATGAAGTAAGAACGTTGCACTAAGAAAAAAGAAAAGGAAGAATGTAAAAGGATAATTCCAATTTACGCCCCCACTTTAAAGAAATTTCTAAACACCATACTATGATCAATTACTTTAAAGTAGCAAATGATAGATGATAAAAGGAAGAAAGACATGAGATCCAACTTGGAAAGCCCTATTCCAAGTCATATGTTTGCAAGTAGGGTTGTGTCATGCAAAAGAAAAAGAAAAGAGAGGGGTTTCCCTCAAACTGAAAACACCAAACACATAAGGGATCTATGGATTTGGGGTCAGTATGTTCTTTTTTATAATGATATTAGAGAGCTTGTAACTATCTTCATTCCCCAAATACACATAGAATTGGAAGAATGACACAAAGAGAGTGAAAACAAAGAAAAACCTTTTGGGTCAACATGGAAGAGACATAGGGTGTCAATGCCTTGAATCATCCCAAAAAGGAAAAAACAAGACAAATGAAAAAGAGATAAAGGAAAGGAAAAAGGAAAAAATAAATCATTTTGGGTCAACATGGAAGAGACATGAATGTCTTGACGCCTTGTGTCATCCCCAAAAGGAAAAAAAAAGACAAATGAAAAAGGATAAAGATAAAAAGAAAAAGAGATACATAACATAGAGAAGAATGAAGGTTCAAATAGAGAGAACATCAAATAGAACATCACGGGGGATCACATTACATACATACAATCACACAAAATAAAATGAAAAATAAATAATGCAAAGACTAGTAAGGAAAATTTGAGTCAACCTATGAGCAAGTCATCTGCCTTCCAATCTCAGTCTGTATAAGAGGAAGGTGAATAATGAACGCAAGGGACAATGTAAAATTCATTACTAGGACAAGGCTATCAATTTCTTGCCCCCACTGAGTGCGAGACAAGAATGAGTCGAGATAGGTGTTGGGAAGGGTCATGTAATAGTGAGAATATGATGTTAGATACAATTATTACATGACAAAGGTGTTAAACAATATTAGACTTATGCAATCACTCGATGACAGTGATTTCTATCGAAGTGAAAGTTTTTCAATATTAATTAAAATCCACAACATTCATTGGTACTGTGCCCAAGAATGAAATGATATGTGCAATGTGGGACCTTTTCATCCTTAGGATATAGGAATAATCTATTCATAGGTGGTAATGTTATCAATTATTTGTTCAAAATAAATTGTAGCTTTCGTTCACTTTCAGGTTGCAAATGAGGAGGTTGTAGCTTTCGTAACTTGTAAAGTCTTTTACATTTGCTAGATTCACCAACTTCTCTAGTTGAATGTTGAGGAGGAGGACTTGAAGATATCCTCTCATCCTTGTCATTGTTATGAGTGATGGTTTTATCTTTAGGAAGAAGGACATTCAGATTGGGAGGTGAATCCAAGATCATTGTACCATCACTTTAGAGCGTTAGATATTCTCTAGGAGGCTTTATGTTATGAGAGGGATATTGATATCTTATGCCCTTAGCATTTTCATTAGCTGTTATTTTCTCTAAGAGTTGATGGATCTCATGTTCACTTTTTGTATCACATCCTTGTTTGCTCAAGATTGTGAATCCTTTTCCATATGTTTCTTCTATATTGATGGAAGTGTTTGTTACTTTGTTGTCATAAAATGGTTGATTGTTTTCTTGTCTAGAGGAACTAGGTTCACCTGTTGTATGGAACTTAGGTTCAACTTTTGTTTCAGGATGTAAGTAACCAAACATCTCAAGAGGTGGTATTGTAGGAAGGTTTGGTTTTCTCATGGATGGATAGAAAGATGTGTTAGATTCAAGGTTATTAAGACAATCATTTAATAACTTATTCATGTTGTCATCAACTTCTCCAATGATTTCAACATCACAAGGAGGACATGCATTAGGAGTTAAATCAGCATGAGTGAGTTCAATTTCGTTAGGGTCATTTCCAAAACCACAACTTGACACATCCACTAAGGATTTTAATGGAATCCAAAGCTTGTTAAAGCACATATCCATGAAGAAAATTTCAAATTCTAAACTATGCAACAATGTTGTGAATGCAATTTGGATTTTAAGCAATTCACAATATGAATGAGATTAAGGTAGATGCAATGATTTGAATGAAAAAAAAAAATGTACAAGATGAAATAGAAAGGTAACAACAACAAGCAAAGACTCGAAAAATGAACTGTAAATGCTAGAAAATGCAGTGAAAAATATGCAAAGGAACTGATTCACCCAAGGTGGTGAATGAGTCCAGGTACTAATTTTTTTGAAATTTTTCAGAATTTTTGAATTGAAATTTATGCTTTTTATGTTTTCTAATGTAGATATGAGATGCAAATGAAAAATTTGATTTCTTTTTAATGAAATTAGATGCAACAATGCAAGCTAAATTATCTTTCACTAATGCAAGAATTGAAAACCTAGAATGCAAATTAACCAATGCAAAACCTATTGCAATGTTAATGCAAGCTAAATCTAAGATGGTAATGGGCTCCAAATAAAAATTATGATTCTTTATATGTAGATTCACCAAAATAAAAAGAATAAAATGTGGTACACTCTTTCACTTCTAGGTTTTAGGACCTAAAAGGAGAGAGACAATTTCCTTGCTCTTCATTCAAGAACAAACCCTTGAGATTTAAATGCAAAAAAGGTTGAAATCTTGTAAAGGGACTATTCTAGGGATTGAATAATAGTTAATGAGGGGTTGAAAACCAAGTTTAGGCTTGGAAAAAATAATGTAATGCAAGTTGTAAGACAAAACCCTAGTTGAATGAAAACTACTCCTAAATGACCTAGAAAGATGAAAAAAATGCAATAGAAAGCTATGAAATTGAAAGTGTGCACCTGGGAAATTGGAGAAGGAAGAATGGAGATCTGGATCATTGAAAAATAAGTTTCGATGTTGACTAGGACTCATTTACTAAGCTAGGGAAATTATTCCATTTTCCAAGCAAATGTGCAAAAATAGGTTTCAGCCAAAAGGGTATCCAAATCCACAAAAACCTTTGTCAGGCTTGTATAGTGGGACTCATTCACCAATAGTGGTGAATCAGTCCACTTCCAAATTTTTAGAGGTTTTGAACTATATTTTGTATTTGTCGGTCTCCTTTGCTCTTTTTAACTAGTTTTTGGATCTGATTCTGCAAAATGCCACCTGTAGGTCTTCTCCAAGCTTCTCTAAGACTTTATGATGACTTTGGAAACTTTAGGGATTTCACAACTTTTCTCCAACTTTTCTTCTTGAAAAATATGCAACCTAGCCTTGCAAATCACACACAAGAAGAGGGAAAAATGTTGTGTGGTAAGAGAATAGGGGTTTTCCTTGGTAAAACCTCTTATTGGTAATTAAACCTTGAAATGAAAGCAATATGAATGGAGAATCATGAATGAAAAAATAACACTGTTACAACTCACCAAACCCTAGCAAGAATGTGCTACAATTATACTTGAAACGGTTGTAATGGATGTGGTATTTGACTCTTTCATGAATGGTGTTGATCTTGAATGCAATGCTTGCTTGAATCATGGACTCTACATCACAATTGTTAGTAAAATAACAAACATGAAGAATACAATCTTTGACATGATGATTCGAACTTGAAGGTTGCTCTAAAATGCTTGATAATCTGCCCTTGAAATGCCTTGAATTATCTTGTGAATACTCAAATTCTCTTGTGAACTCTTGAATAATAGGTCTCACTTGATTGCTTGATAGGATAAAGTGAGAGAAAGAACCTTGTATTTATACTCAATTATGCAAGAATTCCTGAAAGTGCAACATGACAATCCGATATCAGATCTAGGAGAATAAAATCTCACCAAAAATTTCAACTAAATTTAAATTTTGGTCACATGGGACACATTCGCCCAAGGTGGTGAATGAGTCTCATCACACATAATGTATGGGACCAAAAATGAAAAGTGCTTAGAAATGTGTGAAACTTGCATTGGGGCCAAAAACACCTAGGTGGGACTCATTGGCCCAAGGTGGTGAATGAGTCCCAAACACTAAATTTGGGCCACACAAGCCAAGAACAGCTGAATTATGATTGGTCAATGATTGGTTTCAGGATTATCCTCAAAAAGATGCAATAAATGAGGCATGCAGATGCAAAGTAAGGCAAATTAAAGCATAAGAAAGCCCAATTATTAATGGAAAGCCTAGAGGAATGTGAAAGTTTGTTACAACACTTTATAATGTACTCTAAATAAGGAAATATTAATGCTAATTATGATTAAAATTATGTCTATTATTCTTAGTTAATTGATAAAACCCTAGAAAAGTGTGAAAGAGTGTTACAACACTTTACAACACTTTTGCAAGGCACAATTGAAATAAATTAGTTCACAAGAGCCCAAGACCTAATGTGAATGTGTTATCCACATTACAACACTAAATCAAGGAAACATTAAGCCAAAATACACAAGGAGGACCTCAAACGAGTGTGAAAATGTCAAAGGACCCAATTTTTGACAGTACACAAATAAAGCATGAAATCCAACCATGAACATCAACAACATAAATGTCAACACATCATCAAAGTATACCATAAACACACAAATTTAAGCATCAATGAAATCCCAAACTAAGTGTTGAAATCAATGAAAAACTTAGGTAACATATGTGCAACAATTCTTACTTGGTTCCACTCCTAATTCATTTGTCAAATCATTTTTTAATTTTAAAAAACACGATATTAATTTTTTAATTATAACTTCTAATTTGTTTACTAGGTTGATCCAATTTTTATATTTTTCATACAAATATCTTCAATATTAAAAACATTTAAATTTTATCTCCTCATTATGTGCATTTATCAATTTGAGTGATAAAAAATGTAATGTTGTTTTTGGACAGAGTATTATTATGAAAGAGTCATGTCAATTTTTTGTTCATAGCTTACAAATTGTGATTTGGGTTAGTTCAATTTTTACTATGTTATGTTTAGATGTACAATTAAAAACCCCATTAAATGTTGTATTTCAATATCTTGTTTGTCATATTTTATGATAAAATATATAAAGAATATTTTTAAAAAAATTATTGTTTGACATAGGGGCAGTAGTGTTATAACAATAAATTTTGATTAATCAAGTGGGTTAAGTTTATTCAAATCATAAATTTAAAAGTATTTACAAAACCTTCACATATACTCATAAATATATTCAATTTAAAAATCTAAATGAATGATAACATAAAGGACAATAATGAATAGATTAAATGCACACAAACGAAAATAATAAGTATTGTACAAAATATTTTTCTTTCTTTTTGTTTTCACAATATAATATAGTATAAACTATATGCGTCTATTACATTAAAACCCTAGTTACATTTATATAAGTATATTTTAATATTTCACCATTTTATAATGACTGTAATAGGTATATTCACTTAAAACCTATAACATGGTTACTCATAATATTCATGGTTATAATGACACTTGGGTGAATGGTCTCTTCACCCAACCATAGGATTGTAAATCCAACCAACCCTAGAGAAAAAGGGGTCATATAACTAAATATGGGTTCACTAACAACATAATGCAATCCATATAAAACACAGTTTATTCTCAACCAAAAATATCATTCACATTCAACATTATCAGGTTTACTTCATATTGCAATAGTAAACCATCAAAAACTTACAACAAAATGGATGCCTCTTGGAATCCTTAAAAGGGGAGTGTGTAGTCAACTACAATGATGGGAGAAATATCTCACAAATTTATTCACATTTGGGACCCTTGATCACATTTGTACACAAACTTCTATCCACCCAAAAATTCCTTATTCCTTTAACAAAATCACATATTTAATACTCACATTCAATAATAACATAATTGGGATACTCTTATCCCAAAATTACACCCCATGTAGGAGCCTCACACACTCAAATCCCAATTAAAATGAGGACCAAACCCTCTCAAGGGTGGTGAACTCCACACAACACAAAATACATAAAAAATAAAAAATATCATAGTTTATTTTCCTTTACAAGAAATAAATCAACATTCTAGAAACTCTACAAATTTCTCACAAAAAAATCACATACAAAAATATACAAAAACCCTTATAATCTTTCGCATACATAGAAATCCTAAAATATTGAGAAGACAGATCAAACCCTAACTTAAATTTTTTTTCCAAAGAGTTGAAAATTTGAAGAGGGAAACCTCGTGGATTTTTTTTTTGATCCTTTTATACTCTTCCCTTCCCAAAATTCCTCTCCAAAATCTAAAATCTTCAAAGAAACTCCCAAAAACAAGAAAATTCCAAAAGCCCCCTCTTTTTCCAAAAGAAAGACATATAAAAAGAAAGGAGAATGTTCCTCACATAGTCACCCCAACCAACTCCGATTTTTGTCACTTTTGAAAGAGGTTAAAAACATAATAAAAATTGTTTTAAGGTCTAACCAATCTCTTACCGCTATACCTAGAACATAGGGTAAATTTTATCTTATGAAAGCTTAATTTTATACTCATAAAACCATGTAAAGCTCTTGAATAAAGTATCTTAAAAATTTATAAAAAATAAAGAAATAAACTTTTCTCACATTTAAACAATAACACAAAACACATTACACCATACACACAATCATATTTTTCACAACACTTAAATACAAGATCATAATTCCTCTATATAAATTAAGATCAATAATCATGGGAGATGTCATAGAATATTGGCTAAGTGACCTTTGATATCCATTGGAAATTTACCTGTTGAATTAGCTAGAAGTGTCAATATTCATTCATAAGTTCGATGGTTTGTTAGAATAGTTACATCAAAGTATGGAAATTTGTCAAACTAAATTTGTGATGTTGGAAAAATGGATCTAGGACATAGATATAATGTGTCTTCCAATATCACAAGGGAAAGGACTAAAATTGATCTCAAACACCCACTTGGCTACTAACCTCAATGGAAGATATAGAATGTTGGATCAGGGTTTAAGTCCTTTGGTGTGTGTGATGTGTTGGTGTGATTAATTGATTTAATTTGGCAATACAAATATTCTCCTAAGATAGCTATGAAAATGTAGAAAACTAAGATGATTTGTGGAAAATATAGAATTGAAAGATAGAAATAGAATTCAGAACAATAAAATGCCTAAATTAACTATAGAAAAAAAGGTAGTTATGAATCTAGTAAAATTCTTAGTTAAAATAATTTTTGAAATCCCACTAAATATGATAACTATTTGAAGGTGAAAATTTTCATTTTTAGGGTGAAAATAGAGTTAGCAAATTAATTTAAACATAGTGGTGAAAATTTGCATGAGATTGTAAATGAAATGTTAAAAATATTTTTCAATTGCTATGTTGAAATCAATTAAAAGGGAAATAAAATGAAAAGGAATATTCCAAGTATCATCTTTAGTTGCAAATTAAGGGGCTCAGTATGTCATGTGTCAAATGGAGTTTTAATCTAAGTTTTCTCCATTCTTTTTAATGTAACTTGTAGTCATTTTGAAAGGGGTATTGTCCAGGTTTTGGAAGTTCTAAAAAAAATATTATATAAAAGTATGTGAAGGTTTTTATTTTAGGTAAAGGTCTATGTCTGTAAGTAATCACATCATAGTGTGTTTGTATCTTGATTTGTGGCATATATGAATTCCGACCTTTTTATAGTTATCTCCAAGTTGAAATGTAATTTTGTTTGATTCAAAATAATCAAGGATTATTGTTTTCTTCTTGCACAATTGTTGTAGAGAACTGCTTTAATTATTTCCTCATGTCTAATAGATTGATTTAGTTCTCTCATAAAAATAGTAATAATATTATAATTTCATATGGATTGTTAAGTATTACTATATTCCATGCTTTAGAGATGTTATTATCATCAGGTGGTAATATAACAAATGATCATCAAGATATGTTTTATGTTGTGATCTAAGATGTAGCCCATAATCAGGCACTAATAAGTCTTGTAGTTTCTAATTCCTGAATGATTAAGACAATTTATTAATTTCAATGATATTTTCTATAAAGTCTAATTTATTAGGGGTTTTATGTTTTCATGGAGTTTAATGAATGTAGGGGACATGCCTAATATTTGTTCATTTATCACTCGTCTATGAATTTGACATGAAGAAAAATTTATATGTAAGTTATTAGTTCTCCATATTATTCAAAGTATTAGGGATCATACTTGAACGTAGTGAAATATATAACACAATCTATTCATACATCTAAGAACATATTAAACATCCCCTTTCAAAGGGTTCATGGTTGTAGTTTGATGTGAGATTAGCATAATAATAAGCTTAAGAAAGTATTTTATTTTTATTTCATTATGTTATTTGTACTTAGTCTCATTTTCATAAAATCATTTGTAAAAGGAGCTATTATTATTTGAGACATGTAAAATAATTACCCTTCTAAGTCCTATGGAAATTAAAGTGTAAAAGGATAGATCCAACTTTTTTCATTAGCTTTTTCTTGGCCTCTAATATATTATAGGAATAATCTTTTTTGTAACATTCTATTCCCCTAGCTTAGGCATTATGTTTTCTCTTAGAATTGAAGTTTGCAAGAAAAAGAACTAAAAAGAGCAAGGCATGTAGATGATTATGTTGAGAAGGAATACAGGTATGTGAATGGTCTATAATTATGTATTGAATATGAGATTATAATGGTGTAATAGACTAAATTTTTACCCCTAGGAAAATTCCCCATTTCATCATCCCTACCTTAGAAAATGTAAACCCGATGATGCAATTTCACCATCACCACTTGGATCCTTCTACATAGCAATGTCATCTTGTGTTGGTGGAGGAATATCTTTCAGGGACATGTACACACCACATGGATTCCATTGCATTGTGCTTCCATCTTGACAACATTCCTAACTCTGGAATCTTCATAAACACTACATTTTCTATTGGGTGCAAAGTGTAATATCTC
This sequence comes from Sequoiadendron giganteum, assembly GCA_007115665.2. Classification (NCBI taxonomy): domain Eukaryota; kingdom Viridiplantae; phylum Streptophyta; class Pinopsida; order Cupressales; family Cupressaceae; genus Sequoiadendron; species Sequoiadendron giganteum. Next base: position 156,348,327 of record CM021106.1, on the reverse strand, counting down.
CTACCTCCTTAACTAATGAATTTCAATCCTCCTACTACCATTTTATCGATTCGATTTTTTTCTTTCATTATTTCACCCACTCTTCACTCACTCTTGCATTATAACTCATTCTAGCTCTTACATGATTACTTCTACACCATCTCTTGTTGGTTGCAAGCTCCTCACTTGGCTCTAGCATCATGTTATTTTTATAACACTATTACCATTGGACAATTGTCAAGTTTCATCTTCACTACATGGTGAATAAAATTTTTTCCTTCTACTATTCACCTTGAGAGCTCATAGTTGAGGAGGTGATATTGTACTTTGTTGTAAAGTTTGCATCATATTGTTTACTAGATAGCATTGCAATTGTCTTTGCTTTCTAGCTAGTGATATTATTTCCTCCCTATTTCCTTTATCAGTTTCTATACTTTATGGATATATGGTTGTCTATGGAGGTGGGAATTATTGAAATGGGGAACTGATTGATGCAACCCTCTAAAATAACCCCAAAGAAATATGACATCCCATACTAAGAAATATCCCACCATTTTTTGAACCAAAGGATCACCGTCTACTCTTGATCAATATCCGTTCCTCCCCGAACCCGAAAGAAATTTCTAAACAAACATTCCTTTTGTGGTTACCACCGAGTTCAAGAAGGATTTATGGTAGCCATTGGAAGGGAAAATCAAGAAACCCTTAGCAATGTCTAATGAGGACTGGGATATTTTGGACATACCTCTCTCAGAAGGATTACCTCTCTTTGAAGGATCTATGGAAACAATTGGAAGGGAAAATCAAGAAACCCTTAGCAATTTTTCTGATGAGGACTGGGATATTTTGGACATAAAGAAAATTGGCAGTATTCGTTTATGCTTGGCACAATCAGTGGCCTTCAATATTACAAAAGAAAAGACAACTCAAGAGTTGATGGAAACCCTAGAAAGTTATATGAAAAGCCTTACGCTTTGATTAAGGTATTTCTTATGAAGTTTTTATTTAATATGAAATTGGTAGAAGGTGGGTCAGTTACTGATCATTTAAATGAGTTTAATACAATTACCAGTCAATTAACCTTTATAAATGTAAACTTTGATGAAGAAGTTAGGGCTCTTTTGGTTCTGTGTTTTTTGCATGAAAGCTGGAATAGCTTGGTAATGGTTGTTAGAAATTGTGTTTCTAGTTCGAATACATTGAAATTTGATGATGTTGTTGGTGTTATTTTGTGCGAGGAAATTTGTAGGAAAAGCTTAGTTGGAACGTCCACATCAGGTAGTGTTTTGAATGTAGAAAGCAAGGATAGAACAAAGGAGAGAAGAAAAAATTTTGGAAGTCATGGGAAGTCATGAGGAAAATCAAAGGACAGAAGGTCCCAATCTAGAGACAAGAGGGATTGTTGGTACTGTGGTAAGTCAGGTCATTTAAAGAAACATTGTTGGTCTCAAAAAAATAAAGAAGGAGACAAAAAGGAAGGAAATAAAGAGGAAAATGTGGTAAGTAATAAATATGATGATGATGCTTTGATTCTTTTGCTTGACAATATTGATGATTCTTGGGTGTTAGATTCAAGGGCTTCATTTCATGCTACGCCCCATAGAACTTATTTTCTTGATTATGTCCAAGGGGATTTTGGGCTGGTTTATTTGGGAGATAATGAACCCTATCAGATTGTTGGAAAGGGAAGAATCAAGATTAAGTTGTAGAATGAGAATCATTGGCTACTACATGAGGTAAGGCACGTTCCAAATTTAATATGAAATTTAATTTCAGCAAGGCAACTAGATGATGAAGGTTGTGTTATTACATTTAGTGATAAAAATTGGAAGGTTACAAAAGGTGCATTAGTGGTATAAAAAGGTGTGAAAGTAGGCACCTTATATATTTGTATGGGTCATATTTTTCTTTCTACTTTATCTATTGTAGATAAAAATCAATATTCAGGAACAATTGTTGTAGTTTAGCACGCAGAAAATTAGATAGTTATTGTGGATTATGAATCAACACTATGGCATAATAGACTTGGGCATATGAGTGAAAAATGTATGAAACTACTTCATTCAAATAATGTCTTACTAGGTCTAAAATGTGTTAATATGGATTTATGTGAAAGTTGTGTGTATGGAAAACAAAAGAGAGTTAGTTTTCTCAAAGATGGGAAACAAAAGAAAGATGAGAAACTAGAGCTTGTGCATACAAATGTATGGCGAATAGCTCAGGTATCTTCTCTTAGAGGCTCTCAATATTATGTTACATTAATTGATGGTGCAACTAGGAAGGTATGGATTTATTTCCTTAGGTAGAAATCTGATGTACATTTGAAACTTTTAAAAAATGTAGAAGCTTGGTTGAAAATGAGACAGGTAAAAAGTTAAAATGTCTCAGATTTGATAATGGTGGTGAGTATTGCAGAAAATATTTTGAAGATTATTGTTCCTCTAATGGTATTCATAGGCAAAAAATGGTTCCAAGGAATCCACGAGAAAATGGAATGGTTGAGCGTACGAATAGAACAATAATGGAGTGTGCATGGACTATGAGATTGCATGCTGGGTTGCCTTTAAACAAGTGGGTAGAGGTTGTAAACAATATTGTTTATTTAATTAATAGAGGTCCCTTTAATCCTTTGGGTTGTATTATTCCAAAAGGAAGCATGGATAGGTAAGAAGGTGAGTTATTTTTTTCTCAAAACCTTCGGTTGTGTAGCATTTGCACATGTAGATTCTGAAAATAGAACCAAGCTTGATGCAAAATCAAAGAAATCTATATGTATTCGATATGGAATTGATGAATTTGATTATAGGCTTTGAGATTTTGAAAATAAGAAAATTGTGAGAAGCAGGGATGTCATATTCAATGAGAAAGTGTTGTACAAAGATCTATTGCAGCAGCATGAGAAGAAAGAAAAGGATTATGCAGTGTTGGGTGATATTACAAACAAAAATGTTCCAGTGGTTCCTCATGCTCCACAACAACAGTAACAAGAAATACCACAATCTCCAATGAATGTTAGGTGATCTTCAAGGATAAGTAGATCTCCAAAAATATTTTCTCCCTCTTTGAATTCTATTTTATTAACTAATACTGGTGAACCAGAATGTTATCATGAAGCTATGCAGGTGGATACCAAGGTTCAGTGGGAGCATGGAATGGAAGAAGAAATGGACTCCTTACTAAAAAATCAGACTTAGGAATTATGCACGTTGCCTATAGGTAAAAAGGTTTTACCAAACAAATGGGTTTATAGGCTGAAAGAGGAGGATGGAGGTAAGAAAATATTTAAAGCCAAAAATTAGTTGTAAAGGGCTTTGCATAGAAAAAGGGTATTGATTTTGATGAAATATTTTCTCCAGTTGTTAAAATGACTTCTATTCATACTGTTTTAAGTATTGTGGCTACTAAATATTTTCATTTAGAACAACTTGATGTTAAAACAACCTTTCTCCATGGTGATTTGGAAGAGGAAATATATAGGGAACAACCACAAGGATTTGAGTTCAAAGGTAAGGAGAAACTAGTGTACAGATTGAAGAAAAGTTTATATGGCTTAAAGCAAGCACATCGAAAATGGTATATTAAATTTGATATTTTTATGGTTGAGAAAGGCTACAATAGGTGTAATTCAGAACATTGTGTTTACTTTAAGAGGTTAGCTAAAGATAGCTACATTATTTTATGTTTATATGTTGATGATATGCTTGTAGCGAGGTCTAACATGAATCACATAAAGGAGTTAAAACAACAGTTAGTAAATTCATTTTTTATGAAGGATTTGGGGGTAGTAGACCAAATCCTTGGTATGAATATTACAAGAGATAGTAAAAAAAATGAATTGTTTCTATCTCACACTGATTATGTTGAAAAGGTGTTGGAGATATTTCATATGGAGAATGCCAAAAGTTGTCATCACACCTTTGCCCAGTCATGTCAAATTGACTAAGGATATGTGTCCAAAGACACAAGAGGAGGAATAAAAAATGTCCAAGGTACCATATGCTTCCACTGTAGATAATTTAATGTACGCCATGGTATTCACGAGACCAGATATTGCTCATGTCGTAGGAGTTGTTAGCAAGTATATGATTCATCCTAGAGTTGAGCATTGCAATGCGATAAAATGGATTCTTAGGTACTTGAGAGGTACATCCAATAAATTTTTATGTTTTAGGGGCTCTAATACTGATTTAAAAGGCTATGTTGACTTAGATTTGGCAGGGGATATAGATACCAGGCGGAGTACCACAGGTTATGTATTTACAGTTGGTGGGACAACAATGAGTTGGATTTCTTGGTCGCAAAAGGTGGTTGATTTATCCACCATGGAGGAAGAGTATGTTGCTGCAATAGAGAGAACAAAGGAGATGATATGGCTGTAGTTTTCATGGAAGATTTGGGAAAAGAACAAGATGAAAATCACTTATTTACTGATAGCTAGAGTGCTATACATCTTGAAAAGGATTTTTCCATGCACTCTAATACCAAACACATACAGCTGAGATATCATTTCATTCAGTCGGTGTTGGAGGATGGATAGGTAAAGTTGGAAAAGATACATACAGATGCCAATCTAGTAGATATGTTTACAAAGGCAGTGACAAGGGAGAAGATGAGCTCCTCTTCATCTTTTTTTGGTCATCATGGTTAAAAGTATAACAGAGCAGCAAGGTCCAAGGTGCTTATTTCCAATAGGATATGTAAGTGTAGTGATGCCATCCAGGATCGGTCTTCAAGTGGAAGATTGTGTTGGTGTGGAGATTGATCAATCTCCAAGTCAGAGATTATTGGTATGTGGCGATTGATCATGCTATACTGTACAATCTCTAGTATTGTACACTCTTCATGTATCCTCGTCAGGGTCTAGGGCTAGGTCGGGCTTGAGCGGTAGCCCCCGAGAATATTTTTTTATCCTTTTTTCGCTTCCTCCCTGAACCCCAAAAAAATGTTTAAACAAACATTCCTTTTGTGGGTACCACCAATTTCATGGTCATCACACTAATGAGTGTAAGGCCTTGAGTAGTATGATCCATCATCTTATTGGTATGTGGCGACTAATCATGCTATATTGTACACTCTTTAGTACTATACACTTTTTAGTACTGTACACTCTCTTTCCGCTTCGTCACCAAACTTGAAAGAAATGTTTAAACAAACATTCCTTTTGTGGTTACCACCTAGTTCATGGTCATCACACTAATGAGTGTAAGGACTTGAGTAGTATGATCCAACATATTGTTGGTATGTGGTGAATGATCATTCTATACTGTACACTCTTTAGTATTGTACACTTTTTTTTTCTTCGTCACCGAAAAAGAAAAAGGTCGACTTTGTAAACCCTAATTTTTGGAAGCTTCTAAAAGCTTGTTATAAGAAGTTGGGATGGGGAGTTGTAGCATGGAATTATTTGAGATATTGCAATATGTTTTGTACTGGATAATAAAATCATTGGATGGCTATGGTTTGGTGGATGTAGCCCATATTGGGTGAACCACATTAAATTCTTTGTGTTGTCTTGTTTCTGCTATAATTTTTTATGTGTTTTATTTCTCTATTTTATTGTTCAAATCCACATTTAACTTGTTAGATATCTACCTTCTAACCCTAACACATCTTAAGGATTTTGGGGCTCTTCCTTCTGTGGGGGCATCTCATTCTTTAAATCGATACCGATTTTACCTCAACCTTGCATTACTCCCTTCGGCTCACTCTTTTCTTGCACTAAGTGGGGGCAAGAGGTTAGTTAGATATTTCCCTCATATGCCACTTATATTTGTCTTCTTAGAATTCTTGTTAACCTCTCATGAACCTACAAGAGAAAGCTTCGGATGTGGATGATATGCCTTAAGTTGACCTGCATGTGACATAAACTCCTTTTCATGACGTAGCTTCTTGGAAACATATGACTTGGCATAGGGCTTTCCAAAAAATCTCTCATGTCCTTTTCCTCTTTTACTTTATGCCAATTTCTCATAGAACGGTGTGTATAAATTCCTTTAAAGTGGGGGCATACATCATCACTCACACTTTCAATGTGCGATCTTTTTTTTTCTTAAAATTTCTCCTCTTGAAAATATCACACAATGTTGCTCAGGATGAGACATTTGTATTTTTCCTCTTTTGCATACAAGATGAGCCCTTGCCTCTCTTGCATACAAGAGAATTACATTTTCACTTTTCCTCTCCTTGTGACATTACGCATGATGTTCCCTAGGTTGAGACATTGCATGAACAAAGAAAAATCCCTTTGAAAAAAATCATTTCAAACATCACTTTCTTTTGTGACGCCTTATCAAAGTTATCACGAGGTATAACTTTGGTATGGTTTAAGTAGGAAACCCAACCAGCAACATGAATTTCCCCATAGCCACCTTTGTGAGTACATACCAATCACGTTTATGTTTCTCACCTTTTGGGACAACTCACCACGCAGACAACCTGATGTTTTCTCTTCACTCTAATCCTTCTCATCGCATGATCATGTATGTCATTTTTCTATAATGCATTCACCCTTGAATGTGTCTTCTTGCATTGATGTCGACTTGGCTTAGAATCTTGAATCCTTGGGGACTTGACCACCTTCCTCATCTTTCCCATTCTTCTTCCTTATCATTATTTTCCATCTCCATTGGGCTACTTTAGTGTGAGTTTGAAGCAAGTTCATACTCTCACTAAAGTGGGGGCTAAATCTATCACCAAAAAGTGTAGATGTTGACACTTTTCGCTCATTTGGACCTTGGCCTATGGACTTTGGACCCTTTTCAGCCTCTTTTTACCCCTTTCCAAGCCTTGTGCCAAAGTGTTGTAAGGTGTTGTAAAATATTTTCACACTCTCCTAGGCTTTTCATCACCAAATTAACCCTTTATTATTCTATAATGACCCCTTAATACACATATAAGTCCTATCTCAGTGTGTTTTGTGAGACAATCCTGACATATAATGTTAATCACATTTTAATCCCCAAAAATCAATGAAAAATGTCTAGGTGGACTAGGTCACCACCTTGGGTGACCTAGTCCCATGTGGCATAAATTTCAAAATAAACTTAAGTTCTTTTGGGATTTTTGTCTCTAAAACCCTAAAGTCAGCCTATATGGTGTTATTTCAAGAAAATTAGGGCATAACTATTTCAAAACCCCATTTTCTAATTAGATGCACCACTCATTTTCTCCTCTCACCCTCTCATCCACCACTCTTCTCAAGAAAACTAGGTTTTGAGTATTCTAAGTCACCAAGGAATCTCTATCAAGAAGCATTCAAGGGCTAAACCTCCATTGTTGTATCTAAAGATCTAACATCATGACAAGGTAAAATTTATCTCTTCCTTCATTTCATTCTTTAATTCATTATGTCTTCATTTGATTTGATTATCTAAAAAGGGCCTTGACCAAGGCAACACCCCATACTCTAACAATCAACATTTCTTCTTCTCTTTGTGAGATTTGTAGGTCTTGTGGGAAGATTAGGCAAAGAACCACAATGAAATATTAGTCAACAACTTTCCCCAGCTCTCTAGGGTTGAAGAAACCCTAGTTGAAGCTTGAAAAACCTCCACATATCAGATTCTACATTTTCGGGACCAGACACCTAGAGAAACAAAAAACACAAACTTGGAGCTCTAGATTCCATCTTCTGGTTCACAAAAATTTAGAAGACGACTAGGTCACCACTTTGGGTGACCTAGTCCCACTGGTGCTATTTTTCTGGGATTTTGGTAGATCTGGATACCCTTTTGGCTGAAACGAGCTCTAGACTAGTTTATAGGAATCTAGGACTAAGTCGCCTAGATTGGCACAAGTGTCCCTTTTGGATTCTATAACATTTTCATTAGCATTCCAAACCCCCAATAGATTCCTCTTCAAATTCTAGGTGCATACCTTCTATCTCATTCATTTTTGTATGTTTTAGTGTATATTATCAGGTCATTTTGAATATGTTTGCATATCATTTTGTGTTTTCCAACACTTTGCATTTCAATAGTTTAGCATTCATTAATCATTCCATTTTAAGTTCATTACATTTAGACACACCTTCACACACATCACTCTAAACTCCTAACTCCACCTTTTAATGAACTCACCCAAAAGCATATCATCAAGGTGAAAGAGAGTCATTTCCTAATCAAGAGCTCCGAGGTGACAAACCCTAGGAGCCTAATTAGGGAATCCTCTTTCCCTCTTAGCATATGTTTCTGGTGGTTCAATAAGAAATCAAATAAATCCAAGAGGAATTACTTAGTATATGATCACTAATTCTATGTTATAGTATAACCTTTGAAGAAATAGAGACATCATGTACTACCTAAGGAATTTTTATTATACAAAAACCATCATACCTTGAAATTCATCAATAGTCAAGGTAAGTTTAACTAGATACATGAAATGAGTGGAGTTCTTATAGAATTATACTATTATTTTGAAACATATAAGTCATAATTCCTACAGGGTAGAAAATGCACTTAACATAAGACATTTACTAATAAATGAGTTAAGAGTTAATGTTGTTGTATTTGATGCAATGATAGAATTTTATCCAAATGATATTATTTTAACGATGCATAGATAGCTAGTAAGAGTTGAGTGGAAAAGGACAAAAATCCATTGTTGGAGTATTTCATTCAAGATGGTTTATTCTTCAAAGGAAAGAAGTCATGCATATTGAGGGGTGCCATGATAGAGAACCTAATAGGAGAGAAGTATAATGAAGGTGATATTTTAAATTTTGATGTAGATAAAAATAAACTATTAATGAAGGATAATATTATCCTAGAATGAATGTAATGGTCAAGAAAATACTACAAGGATGTATAATTTTCTAGCATTTCATATTAGTAACATAGAATACTAGCTTGCATCAACTATTACCTATACTAAATAGACCATGGGATCACATTACCATGGACTTTATTTTTGGGTTTCCTTGGACATGGAGAGTTAATAACTCAAATTTAGTTTTAGTTTGATTTTATAAAATGGTTCATTTTATACCATTTCATAAGAGAAATGATGCTTCCCACATAGCATACATTTTTTAAGAATACGATAAGGTTGAATGGATTTCCTAAGAGCATTTTATTAGATAGGGGCACTAATCTAGGTATGAAATTATAGTTTACCTCTTCCCATTATCCCCAAACTGATGGGAAGACAAAACTTGTAAATTGAGATTTGGGATTTTTGTTCAGGTGTTTGGTAGGAGATAAACCAAACTAGCGGGACTTGATATTGGCTTTGTTAGATTTTTCCTACAATAGTTCAATCAATAGGATTGTTGGTAAAATTATATTTTCTATTTTTTATGGATATAGCCCAAGGGATGTGGATGGATTAAGGGATAATGCAAAATTGAACACTAATATTTTTGTGCTTGAGGATATTTTTGAATACATACATAAGCTATATGAGAAACTAAAGGAGGATTTCTAGTAGAGTGTCATAAAATATAAGGATAAAGATGATATACGTAGAAGAGAACAAGATTTATAGGTGGTATATATGGTTATGGTAGATTTGAGAATGGAGAGATTTCCATAGTGATCATATAATAAATGTAAATTAAAGAAGATTTAGGCCTATGTAATTTCATGATTATTTTTTTATCCAATACTTGTTAAGTATAAATTCTACTAGGGATATAAATATATTCCTTATTTAATGTTTTTGATATGTACAACCTTCATGAAGGGGAGACAAGTACACAAGAGGATTCACAAAAAAAAAATTTAGGACGCAGAAGAATAGATACAACTATTTCCTAAAGATAAATTTTAAGAAATAGATAAGGTAATTGGTTCTTGAGAGGAAAAGAGAACTAGAGGGAAGGAGTACATGGAATACCTAGTTCATTAGAGAAAAAACCTAATAATGAAGCCTCTTGGATGAATGTTGTAGATTTAGCTAATTACAGAATTACAATTCTATGCTTGGAAAAAAAATCATGATTTTCAAATTCATTAAATATTTCATTTGCATAGTGTGTCTAATCCAAGCACGTCTAGATCCACACGAAATCTTGCATCAAACCAAAAAAAAATACTTTTAATTCAGTTGCTTTTGGTTTATCGTAGTGTTACCTTTGGTTAGTTGCTCAGGAGTATTTTGAGAAAGAATTTAGGGAATCTAATTATCTCACCTTTTAGAAGAACCAAATAGGTATTTGTAGGTCAAATTTGATGAAGATTAGACAATATTTGGGTAATTTATGGATTTACGAGTTTTGAGCTTTCTATGAATTGTGAAATTTCAAGTTGATGCTGAAACTACCTTGTCAATGTTTGGTCTACTATAGTCATTTGCAGGAATTTTTTATTAAACCAATTATTTTTCATCAGATTCTATTGTTCTATATTTTTTCAAGTGTATTTTCTCATAGAACTGTAGTTGAAGGATATTTTCCATTTGCATAGATTTCTAATTTAATTAGAGTATTTGTATTAACTATATTCTTTTAATTGATTCCAATAATTATTTCACATGACTGGTACTTATGCTTCTTTCCACAATTGTGGGACCTTTCTAGTTATCTAACATTATGCAAGAATCACTTTTACTTATACTTTATTTTTAGAATTTCATTTCCAAAAAGAAGTTTGCAAAGTACTCATGGTCATATGAACTTGTGTTGATGCAATCAAGTGAACTAAACCTTTATAGGCTAACAAAATATTTTGGATGAATAATTTTTCTAGTGATATCATAATATTAGTTGAATTCGCTAGGAAGATGATGTCACTATTTTAAGGTGCAAAGTTTTATTATCTAACTGAACTTGAAGTGGGATTTATATACTTACAACTACATCTATGCCCTCCTAAATTTCTATTACACTTTGGCACTTCTACAACATATTATTATTCATAATATTCATCATTGAATTTGATTCATCTTCCAATCCATTGACACATATAATGTATATCAATGTAAACTATTTAGGATGATTGGTGAGTTATAGAATCGGGCTAGAGATGAAGAAATGATCTAAATGTACTCCTATAATCTAATTTGTTGTTAGACTTAGTGTTTTAGATTTGAATTTTCTATAAAAATTAAGTTGGTTATGAATAAATCTATTTGGTTGCATGATTGGGTAGTTCAACATAATTCCCCAACAATGACTACATTAGCTTGCTTAGTCTTTAGAGACGTGCATATTTACCAACTACCTTTTTTCTTCTATATATTATACTTTTATATTTTAAATTTTAAATTTTATATATGTTCATTAAAAAATTAAAATAATAAAATAGATGGAGGTTCAAGGGATTAAAATCTGATAAAATATGTTGGTTCCAAAGATAGGAAAGAGATATTGGGCATAAAACAAGTATTAGGCTAAAACGTAGAATATTGACTCAAGCAGAATGAGATAAAAAAATTATTTTCTATATAATCATTTGTATTGAAGATAATAATAAGTTGGAGATGAGGGAGTAAATACATTTAAATTAGTAGAAGTATTGAGTTTGAAGAAAAGGCATAGAGACAAGACTAAGTCTATGAATGTGTTATAAGCATAACATGGAACAATGTATACTAGACTATCCATAGGATGATAAACATGAACAAGAGATTCTTTTGATGCAAGAGAAAACCCTATAAATATTATATATGATAAACTAAAATCTAGGTTAAATGAGATATTGCCATTAGAGGTACTTGCTACTCATGGGATTGAACATTAAATTTGTCATGATATTGGTAAGAAAGATGTGTAAACAAAACATAATTTTAAAATACCTAAAAAATAAAATAATAACAAACAAAGGGTTTCATGATTTGCAATGGAAATTAGGGGATGTTTCAAATGTAGAAATGTGACTTCTTTAGAAAATATTACAAATATGTGATAATCCATTTAGAAAGATAAGGAGATAAATCTATTCAAGTATTTCTATTCACTTACCTCTTTCTACCTAGGAATCGTAGGTACTCACTACCCAAAAATCAAAATAAGTCCTAAATCATTGGACATTTCTATCACTTGATCGCCATTAAACTTTTATGTAAAGTTCCCTAGAAGCCTTAAGAAATTATCATAACTAGATAGTGCGACACTTAAGTAACTTTGGTACAATTTTGATTAAAGTGTGAAAATGCTTAAAATCCCCAAGTCATTAATAACAATTTGATATAATCTAATATCTTCCACCTAAACCCTAATCCAATATTACATTTTTTATTCAATCCTTTTTCAATCATGCACCCTTTTAATATTAATTAGACTTATTGTTCAAAACATTTAAATGAAAGGAGAATGAACGTGTCAATTCATCCTCCACACCCTTCTACTATGTAATAATAAAAATTGATAAGTGGATATATGTTGCAACATGGAGGCTTGGTAAACTAAATATTTCATTTGTGCTTATAAATTTTAATCTCATGGTCTCTAAATAGATTTTGAATTTTTTTACACTTTTATCCTTTAGGCCATGTTTGATTTTCAATTTGCATAGTGGTCTTTTGTTAAAAGGCTACGTGGATTCAATTTGTCTTATTGCCTCCTCTAAAAGTCAAATACTTGATAACAAGAAAATTGATAAATTTTTATTTGATTTGCACAAAGAGTAGTTTGCAAAATTTACACTCACAAAACATTTTCCATGGCTTTGCACATTATTGCCCAAATTCCTACATTGTTTGCACCCATGGATCCCATGGGTTCGAGAGTGCCTTTACACCTTAAAGGATAGAGAATATGTTATAATAGGGTTTTCAACTTCATTTGCACTATGGCATTTTCACCCTAGTTTACATAGTGATGTGCACCAAAAATCCAAACATAATCTTGACAAAAATAATATGAATAATAAAATTATTTAGATGTTTGTAGGGTTTTTTTTTCTACCATAATACTAGAATTATAAATTCATGCAACCTTATTGCTAAGATGCTCAAAAAAACCAAAAACCCTGATAAGCTTGCTTATATTAGACTTTCTAAATACCTCTTCATCATCCTAAATTTTTTCAAAAGATTAAACAATACCAATGCCAAATATAGCCGGAACATTAATGGTGAAGACTAAAGATACTATCATGAAATAAATAGAAGAAAACCTAATCCACCCTCAATAATGCTTGGTTGATACAATACATCCTGCTCGTCTCTTAACTACCCTATTCGTATTCCTATAATTCTCTTTATAAGATTCCTCCAATGACCAGTGATGTGGTGAATACAATCAGGATAATAACGCCATTCATTACATTGAATTTGGTTTCTGATTTTTTTCCGCGAGGCCGGATTATCTCGAATGTTTAATTTACGAGAGGAATGGAAATGGAATTGGCATACACTTGTTAACAGTAACGGAATTGAAGAGGAACGGGCATTTGAGAACCAAATGAAACGGCACATCATCACCTAAGTTATTTGGTTTTCCTTCTCACTATCATCGTTTTACCTAGGGTTCTTAAATAGTCACTACACAACATACCCACTAAGTCTTAGTGGATATGGATTTTTTATCACTGCTCTGTTGTTCAAATCTTGTGCAATGGTCTCTAAAAGCCTCAAAATTTTGACGTACTCTAATTAGTGAAATTTTAACTAACATTGGCACACATTTTATGATGTTACAAGGATGCTTAATATGCCCAAATGCCTAGTCTAATATTTTGTGCTAAACCCTAATCCAATGTTATATTTTCCTATTGAATCCTTTTTCATTCACCTAACTTTTTCATGTGCGCTATCCTTATCGTTGACAAGTTTTGAATGGAAAGAGAATACAAGTGTTGATTGTTAATGCTCCACACCCTTTTTCATGGTATAGTTTGATTTTAAATTTGCGAAGTAAAATTTTGTTAAAATGCTTGTTTATGTGGATTTTAGTTGTCTTCGTGTTTTTTCTATCGATGTGTTAGATTGTAAAGATCTTTTTCTGATTTTGAAAAAGATGAGTTTGTCTATGTTTACATTTACTAAACTTTTTTTATGGTTTTCCATCTTTGTGGAATCTTATATTGTTTACACCTAGAGGTTTGAGAGTGTTTTTAAACCCAAAAAACTAGAAAATATGTTATAAGATATCTCGCTTGTAGGTGGATAGAGGAGACAATATATAATCACAAATGTGCTACTGCACCGAATGATTTTATTGTCTAATTAAATCAATTACATCTGCTTTGTTATATAGAGGTCTTAGACAACTCAAAAGATTGATAAACTAAAAGTAACGAATAGCTAATCAACAAAAAAGCTCATGCAAATAATATGCAAACAGCAGAAAAACCTAACTAAACTCTAGTTCATTTTTAGTTACAATAGATATTATCCATGCCAGGAGAAATTATATTCCAACAATTTCAACTTCATTTGCACAATGAGATTTCTAAGCCAGTTTATAAGCCGGTTTATAAAGTGATGTACAACAAAAATGTTGACACTATAATCTTGGTAGTTAGTAGGGATAGCAAAATTATTTTGATTTTAAAATTTCTGTTAACACCAATGCAACTCGATTAGTTAAGTGTTTTAAGAAAATAAATATTAAAGCATATACACCCTCGGTGCTAAGGTACTCAAGAAACCCTAAACCCCAATAAACATACTTATATTAGACTTTCAAAATACAACATGATCAGTGAAAAAAAATCTAAAACTTAATGATTCTACTTGCAAAATTACACAAAACTGTAATGGTGAAGGCTGAATTGCTATGATAAAATAGATAGGAAAAATCCAATCCACTCCCAATATTGCTTGACATCATACATCCTTCTCATCTCCTAACTATCCTGTTAGGAAAATAATAATCCTCTTGCGACATTCATTACGACGATTTTGAATTATTTTGTTGGGACCATCTCGAAAGATTTTTTTGACAGTTGCATCTGAATGAGTTTTTGTGGAACAGATTGTTAGCAGTAATGGGGTTGAAGAAGAAAAGGAATTTGAGAAACAAGAGAAATGATCCATCATTATCAATTGAAAATGATACGATAGATAACTTCAGTGACATGCAGTGGCAGAGGTTGCGATTGAAACCAGGTAATGTATGGATATCACGTTCCATACCCTGCAACAACTCGTCATAATTATTACAGACAAAAACTAATTACGACGACCATATTCAGCTCTACCACAAATATTATGTCATGGGTTTTATTGGAAAAAATAGCCAGTTGGAAAGATCTGTTTTTATTATCAGACTGCGTCCTGTAGTGCCTGAAGATAGAATAATGGACGCTTATGTTACATTGTCTTGCATATGATACATATAGATTCCAACTTCAATCTTATCATCTTCCACATGCTGTACTCGTGTTATGAAATTTACTTTGAGGGTACATCGATTACAACGTATAATTTTTGTGACGTTTCATGGGTCCCACAAGAATATCTGCGTGAGCAATGATCTGCTTTCAGCTTCTATCTTATCTCCGGGCGGACCACTCAATTCAAAGACAACTATAACAATCTAAAAGGATCAAATTACCAGAAACAATTATACCTTGTCAAAAACATCTGTTCGGAAATTATTAATTATTGAAAACTTTTTATATATTTTGTTTGATTCTCCAAGTTTTATTTAAAACTTTCTGCAGAACGTTACAAGAATCACTTAAAATTTGAAAAGTAAAAATTCTTAACTACAAAGTAATTTTTATTTTTTTTAAATCAAAATATATTAATCAAGAATTCAGAAAAAGTTACATAAAGATTTATAAACAGCAATAGCTGCAACAAAAAGTAAGAAAAGGAAAAATCAAAGAAGTTTACTAGAAATCATCCATCACCGAGAATCGATACAATTGAGTGCAGTGTAATCAAAGGATAAAGAATCGTAATAAAAAACATTTCATTTAATAAGAGCCTTTGACATCTATATAGCTAGAGAATCAACAATCATATTCCGTTCACAAGGATTATGAACAAAGGAGATGGTATCAAAACTTCGAGCATAAGAAATAATATGATCAACCAAAAATGCCAGACGTTGAGAAGATCCATATGAAGTCTTGTTTTTCAATAAAGAAACAAGAATCATAGAATTTATTTCACAAATAATATGTTCCCAATCCAATTCAGAATCTTTCTCAAAATCTACAAGAAGGGAATGAACCTCTATTTGATTATTAGTTCCAAATCCTATAGCAATGGAGAAAAGAAAGTGAACTGAACCAATAGCATCACGTCCAAGACTACCAATCCTAGTTGTACTTAGATTTCCTTTAGAAGAACCATCAATAATGATTTTAAACATATTTGTAGGGGAAGGTAACCGTTTTTATCTCTATTAACCTTGTGAGAAGGTTTTCTATTAGATGGAAGAGAAGAAGAACTAGAAATATTACCCAAATATAGATGCTTGGTAATTAAAGTGACATGATTTTATAATTTTATCTATGTGCACCATCTCCAATAAAATTGTACATCTAGAGTTGGACTATTGAGCTTAGTCTATTGAAGACCAACATCACCATTTTATTTAGGTTGAAAAACCCTATCCAAACTAATCAGATTCTATTTTTGAGAATAAGGTTTGTATCCCATAAGAATTTTTTAGATATAAAATTGAACTCCTTCAAAACTCTTTCAAGAGCAAAAAGAATCATAAATTTATAAATACGAGGGCTTGTGAAACAAATTTTAGGAATGCAATATGACTAGAAAAAGAGAGCCAACCAAAAGTTCAATGATTGACTTTCATCCTAAAACTATCAAGAATCCTCTTTTATTGTAAGTGATTAAGAGTTCGATTAGACAAACGGATACCAAGATAGTTGAAAGGAATCTGACCTTTTTTCAAGCATGCAGGAGTATAAAACTAAAATATGTTAGACATATCTTCATTAAAATTTTAATGTGAGGTTTCCAAATAAATATTTAAGGAACAATGTAAATGAAATTCTAAAATTTTAGCAACTCTAATCAGAGAAGTATCATCTATGAGTTTAAGATTAGAGACTAAACCACAACCCTCAACCACATGTCATCCTTAAATGGAACCTTTAGTCTTTTGATGATTCATTGACCTTCTTAATCCTTAAATCATAAGAATGAAGAGATAGAGGGAAATTCAATCACCTTACCATATCCCTTGAGTAGGAAAGAAAAGAGAAGATGGAATACCACTAAATAGAACATGAAAATAACGTAGGAGATGGGTGAACCCACATAAGTGGTGAACACTTTTGTGGAGGAAGGGAAAAGTCATTTTTTCCCTCTACACAAAGTGAAGGGGTTCGGCCAAACCAAATTGTTTGACTGAACCTTTAACATGGTTCGGTCGAACCACAGGGTTCGACCGAACCCTATGTTCGCTCGAACCCCATTGACATGTGAGCGGAAATATTAAAATAAAGG
The DNA here is from genome assembly GCA_007115665.2 of Sequoiadendron giganteum. Classification (NCBI taxonomy): domain Eukaryota; kingdom Viridiplantae; phylum Streptophyta; class Pinopsida; order Cupressales; family Cupressaceae; genus Sequoiadendron; species Sequoiadendron giganteum. Next base: position 156,331,038 of record CM021106.1, on the reverse strand, counting down.
GGTTCGAGCGAACTAGGGTTCGGTCGAACCCCTTCAATAGGGATTTTTTAAAAAAAAACCTGTCATTTTCTTGGAACCCCTAATTTCGCTCATTATTTTAAAGGGGTTCAAGTGAACTATGTTCGGCCGAACACCCTTTTTCCCCTATCTCCTCAAAAATTTGGTTTTTTTTGTAAAAAATTGTCGTTCGAAGCTCAATTTGAAAATGAAAATGCAAAAAACTTTAGAAACCCAACTAGACAATGATAGTCCTCAGAATGAGCTATCCGTCGAATATAATCTTAATATGATTTGCTTTTATTATGTATTTTATTTTTTAGTTTTATTAAACATAGGTTTTTCACTGAAAATCAAAATCTCTGGTCTGCACATGTGAAAAAATAACAGATTATCAAAATAAAAATTTTAAAAATATGTTGAGACTGGGTATTGATGTCCTTGATCCCTTAAAAAAAAAAAAATTGAATTTCGATTCATACAGAAAAATTTATGTTGTATACAGTCCGCATATGTCTAAATTGCAATTGGTTTGACTTTTAAACTTGATTAAGGAAAAAATATTCAATAAAAAACTATGAGACCAAATGCAAGTGCTAGATATCATAGTTACAAATCTAAATTCGAAAAAAATAGAATTTTATCCTTCATACAAAAAAAGTTATGTTGTATACGGTGAGCATCACTTTTAAAAAATGTTATTTTCTGAAAAAAAACCAGTTTTCGTGGGAGATGAAACAAAAAAGTGCAATCTGATTCCAAAAAATTTGAAAAAAATATTTTTAGAATCTATAGACAAAATGCGATGAGACACTAGTTTGCATCATTTTCAAATTCCTCGTGATTTAGCCGTTACAAGAGCCCGAAAGTGAAGATTTAGTTAAAAATAATAATTGCAGTGTCCAGTTTGCCCAAAAATTGTAAACCACTATTGTGGGATCACCCAGATAGTAGATCCTTCCTAGGATCCTCAACCTGCAACAACAAATCACCCTCACACATACCAGAGAAGAAAACAAAGCTATTGTACCAAATACCAAAATTATATTAAAAATGAGATGCTAAATTACATATTGTACATGTCATTTAAAGGCATGAAAAATGCAACGGGTGAAAAACTACCTAATATGGGAAAAAACAACCTAAGTAATTAACCTAGGTAATTAACCTAAGTTAAACTTAACACTACACTAACACCCCCCCTTAATTGCAAGATTAGGGAGATTATTATGCAAAATGAAAATAAAAATGGGTCCTCAATACAAGGCCATGTTAGTTATCCATTCACAATTTCTATACAATGCAATCTCTCATAGCTAGAGAAAAGGAGAAAAACCCTATGGGAGAAAACTCCTCTCCAAAAGAGAAAAAAAGGTGAAAAAGTGAAAGCTAGAAAAGTGAGAGGAGGAGGAATTCACAAGACCCCCCAAGGACAAATCCTATCATTGATCTCAACAAAATAAAAAAGGAGAGAGACTATGTAGCCCTACCATATAAAATGTTGAATATCCCCCCACGATGAAGAAACTCCTGTGTTGATCCTAGAAATCTGAAGAATATCCCATGTTTGCAAACAACATGCCTCCCTCTAGGGAGAAACAACCATTGATGCAAGAGAAAATCCAACTCTAAAACAAGAGAATGGAAAGGAAGAATCAACATGAAAGATGCCTCTAAAAATTGTCTAGGTGCCTCCACATAACCAACTGTCAAATCATGATCAAGTGCAACCTCAACTAAGTAAGGTGGATCAACAGGACCATGTGGAAACTCTAAAGAAACAATTTCCAAAGACACAGATGGTGTGACAACATTGCATATACTATCATAAAAAGGAAGGGATATACCCTCAAATACATCATCCAAATAAAAAATGTGAGATTCACAAAACAACTCTGCAAGACTTGTCAAGTGACTATCCCACAAAGAATGATCAAAAACATCTTGTTGTGTTGAACAATGAACCTCTAAAGCAACAAGAGATGAATCAACATAGGTATGAAGAACTCCAAACTTCAAATGACCAATCTATCTCGAGGAATTTCTATCAACACTAGTAAGAGGGGTATGAGGCTCATGATCATCATCAACAACAAAATGAGAAAAGGCATAGAGATGGGAAGTTCATGATCAACTTCACCAACAACAGTGACTTTTCCAGTATCAACCTCTAATGAAAGCATAATCTGCACTGAACTCTATAGTCTTGGGTATCTCACCATGAGTAATATAATAGATGGAAAGTATAGTTGTGTGCAAATAAAGAATACATAGTACATATTTGAAACAACCATCACCAATCTCAACATTTTCAATCCCCACAACATCCAAAAGCTTACAATGTCCCAACAAAATCTTAGAAGTTTTCAGTATGATGAAGACCCAAAAATGGATAGGGAGTAAAACCCATGTGATGAAATGCTCTTGCATCCAAAAACCATCTATGACAACCAGAATGAACTACAGGAGTTACCAATGCATGTCCTTTACCCATGTAGAGTTTGTATCTTTTACCCCTTACAAATATTGAATTCCCAGACTATGTAGGTATGGATGAAGGTGAAGGTGATGGAGATGGAGAGGCTATAGAAGAAGGAGTCACAAATGAGGGTAGTGGAATATTGTTCTTCTAAAGAAGAATTGAAAGATCATCAATCTTCTTCGTATAAAAGTGGTGTTCATCATGACCTTTCTTATTGCAATACACACAACTAAACTTCTCCTTCTTAGGTTTATCCTCTTTTGAAGAGGTGGAGGACTCATTAGACTTTGTCTTAGCCTTAGGTTTCTTCTTCCCTTTGCTTTGAGATGCTTGTGCAACTAATTCATGATTCATAGAGACCCCCTCTAACTAGGAAAGTTTAACTTGATCCCTTGTCAAATGGTCACAAAATATATCAAAAGAATGTATTTGGAATGCATTTCCACAAACATCCATGGTGGAGTAGAAAGTAGAAGAAAAAGCTACAAATCATGGACCTCTCAACTTAGAAAAAATCAAGAAAATAGACTACGTATCAGTTTTACCCTTCACACATCCCACCAATTGTGACCTCAGATTTGAACTTGACTATGAAATCATCAATGGAAGGAATTGCATTAGGGGAAAGAGAAGTTAATTCTACCTCTAGTTGCAAAGCACAAAACTCACTGACCTCACCAAACAGGTTTTGTAACTCATCCCATACCTCCTTGGGTGTATTACAGTCCCCAATACAAAAAAGAAGAGTTTGAGAAACATGCAAGGATATCAAACCCACCGCTTTGTCACACTTGTTTCTATGAGAAAAATTTGTATACTCCCTGGTAAAAGTGGGTTGTGTATCATTGAGGGTGGACCACAAACCCTTAGATTGGAGAAACATACGTATTTTAATCTTCTAGGTATGGTAGTTATGGGGGCTTAAAAGTTCAAGTAAATTAGGAGTAGCCATTACAACAATTTTCACCAAAAGAAAGCAAAAAACCCAAATTGATACAACTAAAACCTCCAAAAAAAATCATCCAATGCAGCCTCTCAAGATTTATTTTTCCAACATCCAAAAAATATCACCCAGGAATTAAAAAGGACTGAATCTAAAAATTTTGAGCAAAATAATTATACACCTTACTATGCATTTATGGAAGGTTCTGACACCAAATCAACTCACCAAGCACACAACCGTGATCCTTAGCTCATGGAACAATGAGAGCACTGGACAATAAAAATAACAGTTTTTTTCGATTTCTCACTAATGTGGGATAAGTTTTCTAGTCAAAACAACCTCAAAACCTTGGGCCCACTTCCTCTCTAGTTGTGCGACAACGAAGCCCTAAATATTTAGGTTGAAACTTTATAAAATATAAATTTTGATTACAAATCATGTACTCCCAGTCCAGAAGCCTCCACCAACATTGCGCAAGTTAATCTTCACACCCAACAAGAAGGAGAAATTAGGTCTATGAAGAAATTCCAAGAGGCTTTTTCCAATCGCAACCTCTACCCCATTGATTCACATGGTATAAGAGATGGATGCTGCCCCTAATAGGAAATCATTGCCCCTTCAATAGAAAATTGTGCCTCAGATGCACAAAATTATACCCCACCAAAGGTCGTTGGTACTTTCCTCTTTTTTGGTGTAAATATAGTCTTGTACCTAGTTAATTCATTACTAGGGGACTTATTTACACATGTTAAGTTTACTTAGGTCCTAGGAAGGAATCTTTCTAGAAGGTTTTAGTTGTCATTGGGTATGTGTAGGATCATGATGGGCCAAAAAGTTGCGATATTTAAGTGATATGATGGCCCATGTGGCTGATGACTTTTTTTCTACCCAAAATTGTTGAAACGAAAAGGGTTTTTAAAGGAGATTTTTAGCTTTCCACCAATATAGATTATGCTTTACTTTGAATTTAATAAATAATTATTATTCATTTTCTATTTGGATTACGACTAAAGTCCTGATTGATAGGTTGATTGAAAAACATTTATAGCTTTAAAAGGGTATCACATTTTTTGAATCTCAAACATGTGTCACATTTTATGCTTCATATACTATAGGATTAAAAAAAAAATGAATTTCATAAATTTTTGAACAAGTTAAGGTGGTCAGACGTATGAGTTTTTATATTTTATAAAATTTGTAATAAAAAAATCATAATTAATTATTTACTTGGAAACAAATTACAAAAAATTATGCATCACATCACGACATGAGACTTCTACTTATATCTAAAATCTTATAAAGTAATATTATCATTTTATAGTGGTTAGAGTGGTCAGACAGACACCTACTTCTTATTTTTTCCCTAAAATTTAAGTATTACTGCATTGAAATTTAAAATTTTCACCAAATAGATTTTTTTAAAATAAAAATAAACCTAGTAGTTTAGAAACTACATTGAATTTGCAACAGATTCTATTCTTACATATTTTTGAAATAATATATTTAACTTATTCAAATTTTTATGTCAAGTTGCCTAACTTTGATTTTTCTGAATTTTATTGCCACTTAAGGGTCTTTTTTTTCCATGATGATCTTGCACATGCCCCATTAGTTGTTATTTTATATTTTGACTTGTAACACATGTGACCTAGGTAAGTGTGATTAGTTGTCTCATATCATACGATTAAGACACTGATCATAATCCTACAACGTCTTATATCTCACCTTGGCTATATAACCAAGGGGTCTCTACTACATTGTTAATCACAATCATATCATTGAATCGTATTGATAAGAATATAGTTTATTTTTGTCACATTCATATTCTTCAAGAATGACTTCTTATACCATCGGAGTTGTTTTTGAAGCATCGTCGATAGAATTAATGGTGGTTGGAGACTTTTATTTTCCACTGGTTGATTGCTTTTGGATGTTGGATTTTTCAATGGTGATCGACCGATTTTTATAACGTGGACGCAATCAATTAGAAATGTTCACCAGATAAAGGAAGTGGGGTGGTGGGGCTACCTGCACACATGGAGGCTCGTAGGACCCACAGTTGTGTCCTCATTTTGGGAACTTTGGGAGCTCATATCTCGCTCCTAAGGTAACATTTTTGGATGCAGTTTTTTTTGAGAGAGAGAGATGAAACAGACAAACATGAGAAAGGGACAAAGAGAGAGAGGACAGAGAAAAATTGATAGAGAGATAAAGATATATATATATATATATAGAGAGAGAGAGAGAGAGAGAGATTGATAGAGAGATAAAGATATATATATATATATATGGGTATGTGTAGGACCATGATGGGCCAAAAAGTGGCGATATGTAAGCCATATGATGGCCCATGTGGCTGACGACCTTTTTTTTACCCAAAATTGATGAAACGAAAAGGGTTTTTAGAGGAGATTCTCAAGTTTCCACCAATATAAATTATGCTTTACTTTGAATTTAATAAATAATTATTATTGATTTTCTATTAGAATTACGAATAAAGTCCTGATTGATAGGCTGATTGAAAAACATCTATAACTTTCAAATGGTATCACATTTTTTGAATCCTTAAATGTGTCACATTCTATGCTTTGTATACTATAGGATTAAAAAAATAAAAATTTAATTTCATGAATTTTTTACCAAGTTAAGGTGGTTAGACAAACGAGCTTTTATATGTTTTAAAATTTGTAATAAAAAATTCATAATTAATTATTTACATGGAAACAAATGATAAAAAAATATGCATCACATTGGGACATGAGTCCTCTATTTATATCTAAAGGATTATAAAAAAATATTATCATTTTATTGTGGTTAGGGTGGTCAGACAAACACCTACTTCTTATTTTTACCCTGAAATTTAAATACTACTGCATTGAAATTTCAAATTTTCACCAAATAGATTTAAAAAAAAAAAAAAAGGTCTAGTAGTTTAGAAACTACATTGAATTTGCTACAGATTCTATTTTTACATTTTTTTGAAATAATATAGGTAACTTATTCAAATTTTTACGTCAAGTTGTCTAACTCTAATTTTTGTCTTTTTATTGCCACTTAAGGGCCTATTTTTTCCATGATGATCTTGCACATACCCATATATATATAGAGACAGAGACAGAGACAGAGACAGAGACAGAGAGACAGAGATAGAGAGATAGAGACAGAGATAGAGATAGAGACAAAGAGATAGACACAAAGAGATAGAGACAGAGACAGAGACATGGATAGAGATAGAGATAGAGAGAGAGAGAGAGAGAGAGAGAGACAAACAGAGACATAGAGAGAGAGAGACAGAGACAGACAGACAGACAGAGAGAGAGACAGACAAAGAGATAGATAGAGACAGAGAGAGAGAGAGAGACACAGAGAGAGAGACACAGAGAGACACAGAGACATAGAGAGAGAGAGAGACATAGAGAGAGAGAGAGAGAGATAGACTAAGACTGAGACAGTGAGAGAGAGAGAGAGACAGAGAGAGACAGAGAGAGACAGATAGAGACAAGGAGACACACAAACACACACACAAGGAATAGAGAAATAGAGAGACACCTGAGAGAAAGCAGAGACAGGATAGAGATAGGAAAGAGAGAGAGAGAGAGAGAGAAATTGATAAGATATAGATAGAGAAGAGAGGGAGGGAGAGGGAGAGAGAGAGAGAGAGAGAGAGAGAGAGGGGTAGTAGGATATATATATATAAAGAGAGAGAGAGAGAGTGAGAGAGAGAGAGAGAGGGAGGGGAAGAAGGAGAGAGAGAGAGAATTAGGAAGGTGAAGGGAGAAGGAAAAAAGAGGAGAGAGAAATAGAGAGAGAGAGAGAGAATTAGGAAGGTGAAGGGGAGAGGGTAAAAAGGGGAGAGAGAAAGAGAGAGAGAGATAGAGACAGAGACAGAGACAGAGACAAAGAGAGAGACACACACACACCAAGACAAAGAAAGAGACACAAAGAGCGAGAGAGATAGAGACACAGAGAGAGACACACAGAGAGATAGAGACAGAGATAGAGACAGAGACAGAGACAGAGACAGAGACAAATAGAGATAGAGAGAGATAGAGACAGAGAGAGAGATAGAGAGATAGACAGAGAGAAATTGATAGAGAGATAAATAGAGACAAAGATAGAGA
>CM021106.1:156287649-156323395 GCA_007115665.2 Sequoiadendron giganteum | reverse complement strand
ATGGAGAGAGAGAGAGAGAGAGAGAGAGAGAGAGATAAATTGGATAGAGATAGAGATAGAGATATATATAGAGAGAGAGAGAGGGGGAGAGAGAGAGAGAGAGATTTAGAGAGAGAGAGAGAAATTGATAGAGAGATAGAGATAGAGATATATAGAGAGAGATAGATAGAGAGGGAGAGAGAGAGATTGATAGAGAAATAGAGTTAGAGAGAGAGAGAGAGAATTAGGAAGTTTAAGGGAGAGGGGGAAAAGGGGAGAGGGAGAGAGAATATGAAGGTTAAGGTAGAGGGGAAAAGGAGAGAGAGAGAGAGAGAGAGAGAGAGAGAGAGAGAGAGATTAGAAAGGTGAAGGGAGAGGGGAAAAAGGAGAGAGATAGATAGAGAGAGAGGGAGAGAGAGAGAGAGAGAAGTAAGTGAGAGAGAGGGATGGGAAGAAGGAGAGAGAGAGAGAGAGAGAGAGAGAGAGAGAGAGAGAGAGAGAAGGAAGTGAGTGTGTGTGTGTGTGAGAAAGAGATAGTTAGGAAGGTGAAGGGAGAGGGGAAAAAGGAGAGAGAGAGAGAGGGAAAGAGATAATATTTATATATTTTATATATTAGTAATATTAACTAGTTATATAATATTTTATATAATAACTTAATATATAATTATTTATACATTAACTAAAAATAGAAATAATATTTATATATTAATACATGTGTCAAATTGTATGCTTTGCATCTATAGGATTAAAAAAAAAAAAAATTCATGAAGTTTTTACCAAGTTAAGGTGGTCAGACATATAATTTTTTATATTTTTTAAAAGTTGTAATAAAAAATTCATAATTAATTATTTACTTGGAAAAAAATTACAAAAAAATATGCATCACATCGGGACATGAGTCCTGTCTTTCTAAAATCTTATAAAAAAATATTATCATTTTATTGTGGATAGGGTGGTCAGATAGACACCTAATTCTTATTTTTCCCTCAAATTTAAGGACTACTATATTGAAATTTCAAATTTTCACCAAATAGATTTAAAAAAAAAAAAAACCTAGTTAGTTTAGAAACTACATTCAATTTGCTACAGATTTTATTCTTGCATATTTTTTAAATAATATAGATAACTTATTCAAATTTTTACGTCAAGTTGCCTAACTCTATTTTTTAAAATTTTCATTGCCATTTAAGGGCCTACTTTTTCCATGATGATCCTACACATACCCATAGACCAACACTCTATTTTTTGTATCAACACTTGTCACAGATCCACATTAATTGAAACTTTGAAGAAGACTTTTTTGTAAGGTAGAAGGGAGAAGAAAAAATATTAATGGGACAATGATTTGAACCATGCCACAAAATGTTTTTAGAAGAGGCTATCCAATTATCATCAAGCCAACACTCAAAACCTAAAAATATAGCCAACCACTTAGAAGTGGATTGAAAACCATATATTATATTGCTCCATGTGTAGGTACCACCACTAGGTTGAGGAAAGATATATTTTATTGAGATTAAATAGAAGATATATCCAGTTTATAAATATCCCCTATCTTGTATCCAAGAGAAATAATGACATTAAAATTTCTAGCTAAAATCCATTGGATGCAAACAAACATGGCAAACATGGGACCCCAAACAATTTTATCTATGAAACTCAGTTGGGGAATAAAAAATAGAAATAAGAATAGAACTTTCAAATTCAAAAAAAGTATTAACCAAAGAGAAAGAATGTTTACTTGCAATGAAAAGATGGAGTAAGATGAAAAGTGTCCCCAAAACATGTCACTCCCCTTGCAAATCCTTGATCTCCAACACATTGACATTGACTCACATTCGAAATGGTATATGAAACAACTTACATCTCTTCAATTGGAATGTTTATGTGTTGAAGGAAAAAATATTAGGCTTATGAATTCTAACAAGATCTTGAATCACTTTTCTATGAAAAGTGCTACCAATACCCCTAACACTCCATGAAATAATTATCATTTTTGTGAGATGGAAAAATTAGAATCCAAAGTTGGATGAAACTATATTGAACTAATTTTTTTTTATCTTCTCATGATCACTTTTCTTTCCAACCTTACTTTTATCTCAATTATATTTTTTAAGGGGTTTTTGTTTAAGTCCTAAAAAACTAGTAGTTTTCTTTTTAAGTGTCTCTACCAATGTATAATTGAGAAGATTCTATTAGAATACAATTAAAGTTGGAAAATGTACCATAGCTTAATTAGTGAAAATAATATTGGATTCAACACCAGTATTATCCACTAAAGGGATTGATTTTTTTTTTAGGAAAAATATGAATATTAAAAGAGAGCCAACAAAAATTCCAATGATTGAATTTCATCCTAAAACAATCAATAATCTTCTTTCATTATAGGCGATTAAGAAATCCATTAGACAAAGGGATACTAAGATAGTCAAAAGGAAGCTGACCTATTTTGAAGCATGGAGGAGTATTAAAGTAAAATATATTTGACTTATCTTCATTAAAATGTTAACATGAGGTGCCAAATAAATATCTAGGGAGTGACGTAAATGAACAACTTCCTAAATTTTAGTGACTCACATCAAAGAAGTATCATCTACAAATTAAAGATGAGAGATTGGGCCACAACCCTCAACCACACACCTTATTTAAATGAAAACTTTAGTGTTTTGATGATTCATAAACCTTCTTAATCCTTAAACCATAAGAATTAAGAGATATAGAGAAAATAAATCACCTCATCATATCCCTTGAGTAGGAAAGAAAAGAAAAGATGGAATACCACTAAATAGAACATGTAGTGTAGAAAAATATACTCCTTTAAATTTTCATACTATGTTTTCATTCCCACAATTAATTGGACTTAGTTAAGATGATAATTACCCAAATTATGCATTTCAAATCCTTATTATTCTTGATTTCTAAAAGGGAAACCTATATTTAACATTTTCCTACATTAATTAAAATACCTTGGAAATTGTGTGTCCTGGACTTAGGTCCTAGGACGCATTTTCCCAAGGGTAAATGGGTCCCCTTTAAGTGGAAAGACCTAATTTTTAATATGTTTTTGGTGGTGTTTTAATGATTTAAATTCACTTTTCAAATGTCATCTTGTGCAATCTAATTTTTAGGAAATTAAATAAAAACCTATAAATACATAGTTATTTTATCAATTCAACATTAACAAGCTAGAGGAAAAATTCACAAGAGAAAATATTATTGTTAGGTGTATTGAAGAGTAGATTTATCAATCATATATAGCATTAATCAAGATAATATCATCATGTCAAAGTGTATACATCTTCATGTCATGTTTGGAGATAACAATGTGATGTAGGTTTCAAGCATTCAAGCAAGCATTCAAGCAACAAATCAAGAAATAATTCAAGTCAATTCATGCAAGATCCAATCCTTAGAGTGATGTGTTAGAGTTTTTTCCTCTAAGGGAAACCATTAAGCGTTTGGTGAGTTGTATCTTGGCTTTTTTATTCATTAATTCCTTCCATTTACCATCATTTCAATATCATGGTTTAATTACCATGGGGTTTGACTAAGGAAAACCCACATTCACCTAAAGACAATTTTTTTTTTCTCTCTTTGCATGTGTCGATTTATATGTGAAGAAGGATTAAAAGTTGATCAAAAGATAAATTTAATAAAGTTTTCAAAGTTGTCATCATTATTGTCAATCTAGGGAAACTAAATTTTAGAATTTATTTCCAACTTTCTAACAATCAAACCAGGATAAATCGAAGTTTAGATCTAGAATTTGAGGATTACAAAATCATATTTTAGACCCCTTCACTAGGACCCATTTTCCCTAGGGAAAACCAATCCTTCTACAGAGCTCAGAACTTGCCTTTTAGCCAGGAACATACCATTCTTCCCTTCACAAATTTGTTTACAAATTACTATTTTTGTTTCTATTATCAGAATATTTTACATTTCAAGTGTTAGGTCATTTAATTTAGTTACTTAATGCATTTGAAATTATCTCCCAAAAGTACAAATCAATCATTTATATCATAAGAAAATAATAGACCTTCCTAATAGGGTTTACACACCTCAAGGTTGAAAGTCAATCCTATCCATGGGAGATCTTTTTTCCTAATGAAACTAGGAGAAGGGAAATTTTAGGTGTGTTTAAACTCTTAGATGATTCCTCACCTTACTCACCCACCCATTTTATTTTGTTCATTTTGATGAACCCGACATTGTACATCATAAATTCTAATTTGGAAATCTTTGAAACCCTAGATCTAGGATTTGCATTAGTTAGTCTTGCATCTCATTTATGGTTTCATATTATATTTTGCATCCTTTAAAATCATAAAAATCCATAAATATTTCATACACATTACACTAATCTTACATATTACTCTACATATTAGTGTCTTTCAATCATTTACATCAAAAAATTCAATCAAATTCACATAAAAAAGTTATGATTTCTCTTGTTGTTTGTCATCAAATTTCATTTGCATCTAATAAAAAAATTCTAGAAATTTTTAATTGAAAGTATCTGTCTACATCTTGAAATAGAGACATTAAACATTAATTCAAAAATGAAGACTTGAATTTTTCATACCCTATGTGAAGACCCATTCACCCTACGATGAATCTTTCCTTATATAGGTCATTTTCCAAATTTATGGGCATATGTTTTTCACTATTTTCTTTATATCTTGTTGCTTGCAGATCTTAGTTTTAGGTTCTAAACTTGTAGCTTTTTGTATTTTTTTGCATTCACATAAATTTTTCAAGACAAGTGCATTATTCAAAAGTAAAATTTGCATTTCAAAAGATAACATCTTTAGGTTTTTGCATTCTAAAATCAGTAAATCCTTATATATCATACCTAAAAATTTGCATCAAACTTCATTATATATATATGTGTTTTCAAAACATATAAATTCCCTTAAGATATTTGGTTGATTTTTTAGTTGTATATTTGGAGTTGATCCTAATGCAATTGATAACACTCATGAATATTCACCTCCTAATGAATATATGTAGGAGGTGGAAATATTTGGCCAAGATGAGGATATCATGCAACAATTCATATAAGACTCCTTATTGAACCTTGAGAACAACAAATCCTTCTATCCATCCATGAAATAATCAACACTTCCTATCATTCTATCAGTTGATATGTTCAACCTTTTGCATCCTAAAATTGAAATAGAAATAAATCCTTAACCATCAATCATGAAATAGCTTGTTAGCAAGGCAAATAGTGATACTATTCTATCTTATGCTCATCAATTTACCAACACACCTATCAACTTAGAAGAGAGTTATAGTAAATTCTTTAAAATATTAAATAAACAAGGATGTGACATAACCAATGAACATGAAATCCATCATTTTCTAGAACAATAACCATCAAAATATACCAAGGGACTAGGATATCAATATTATCCTCCCCCACCTTCACCCCAATGAGTGGCACAATCAAGTAAGAAACCCAAGCCCTACAAACTCAAAAGATTGCCATTCTTACAGACTACCATTACACTACCACATATCAATGAAAATAGAAAAGGAAAAAGTACAAACATGAATTATTATGAATTTCAGAGAACTACTGGGCATCTTACTGATGAATGTTGTGGTTTACAAAAAATTATACATGAAAATCATATTATTGATGTAATTAGATACCATACAAACACTTTGATCCTTTCCATGTGATAGTTGTAGAATCATAGAATACTCACTATTACATGTATGACACTTTATGACAATCATTTTCATATTTCAAGGGGCACATTCTCATCACCTATCTCAACTCATCCTTTTCCTACCTTTTTCAGGGAAAGAGGTTAGGTAGCCTTGTCGTAGTACGACAATCATTGTTTCTCCTTTGGCTAGTTATCCTCTTAATGTATATGATGAACAAGATTGGGATGTGCATGGATTTATTTAGGTTGGCTCACATGTGTCATACTAGCTTTATGTATATGCATGTTTTTTATGTGATTGCATGTGTGTAATGTGATCTCCTGTACTGTTTTGTTTGTCATGTCTTTATGTTTGTGAGCCTGCTTTGGATGAACCTTGTTAATATATTGGTGAAATGATAAAAATGAATAAAATTGGTTGTGACATTCTTTTATTTGTTCTAAACATTTTCTTTGTCTTATATTTTCCTTTTGGGGATGATGCAATGTGTTGAGAAATTTCAATCTCCTCCATGTTGAACCAAAAGGATTGTTTGTCTTCTATCTCTCTATGTATAATTATTACTTTGTGATCATTGTTCCATGAGATATTTTGTGAATAATGATGAATCTATGCTCTATTATATCACTATAGAAAAGACATGCGCTGACCCTAAATCCATTGATTCCTTATGTGTTAACTTAGGATTGCATATGGGGGGAAACCTCCTTTCCATGATGTAGCTTCATTTGGAAAATATCATTGGCATATTGCTTCCCAAATAGGCTCACATGTATTGGAATTTATCATCTTCTACTTCAAAGTAATTTCTCACAACATGGTATTTAGCAATTTCTTTAAAGTGGGCGGAATTATGCTTCCTTCTCATTGCTTGCTTAATCACATGAACTTTATTCAAAGTGTGGTCTTCTTATTTCATGCGATGTTTCTTCTTGATGGTGATATTGGTTTTTATTTCCTTCAAGAGTCTTAAGTTTCTTGTCATATAGCATTCCTCTTAGTGGTAATTCCATGGCTTGCATTCCCTAAGGTGTGAATCTTTTATCCCTCGACTAGTCCTGTCTTGGTGATATCGAGTGTGATGTTCCCTAAAGTGAGACCTTTCATGAACTTAGAAAAACCTCTTTGAATATCCTAAACTAAATCTTCGCCACTGTTAGCGAATGAATTGGATCATGATAAATATGCTCAAAATAAATGACTCTCAGCCCTATTTAGCACTAGTATCAATCCACTTACAACTTTGAAAAGACCACAATTACATTTGTTGCTTTTCTTTGAATTTTTGAGGTACAACCCCCTCGAATGATATGTAATGAATCTAACTAAACTAAATAAATGTGTGTATGATTTTAAAAAGAAATTAGGAAAGGCAATAGACGCTAGTTCAGAAATAGGAAACTAACATGAATGCATAAGCAACAACCACAAACGATCGATGCAAAGGTTGAAAAGACCTATGACTATCTCATTAAAGGAAATAATATCATAATGTAATAAATGGACACCATAAAGCTTATCTCACAAAGAATACATAACTCAATCACATGCATAACACAAAGATCAGTGTACTAAGAATCTCATTAAATTCACAACTCAAAGATTATGAATTATAAGAGCATGAAATAAGTGACCAAATCCCTCTCGAAAACACCACAGAGTGTATATCTAGAGATACCCCTATCCTTCGGCTTAATCCATATATATAGCCACACCATTCCCTTAAACTATTACAAAAACCGATCATACTAAATTTGGTGGTCTTATTGTTTCTCCACTATTTTCTTGGAAATGGCAAAAGATCAGTCAAAATAAGTAATATGGCAAATGAAAGAGCATCAGGAAAGAAAACCAATCTTATTTTCACCAATGGCTACCGAATGAACTTTCACACAATCAAAGAATTAATGGAGCTTTAAGAGAAAACCATATGATAGCATGTGTATACTACCAACTAAGGATGCAATTAAATGTTGGTTTCAAATCAGGCATTAATTAAAACCAAGCTATCATCCCACCAAATCGAAGAGAAAAGCACCAATGTCCAACCAACCTTTTATAAAATCAACTAGCATCACCACTCTTGATCATTCAAAAGAATCCAACATGGAAAACACTTAGAGTGATGGTGATTCTACAAATGATTTCATTGTTCTAGAAGAGATTAAATGTAGTTTGTTGTTCGAGAATCTATTGGATCAACAAAAGGAAGTCTTTACGATATAGAGCGAGGTGGAAGAATAGGTGCTTCACAGTATCCTGGGTGAATCATTTTTGAGCTAGGAACATGTACACAATACCACTATGTTAGAGTGTTTCATGTACATGATCATTAACACCTATGGCCACCACAACTAAGGTGTAAGGGCGTTGGATTGTCTGGTGAGGCTTGAATTTAATCATCGTGTCAATGTAGCTATCATTGGGTTGAGTCACTATCCTTAGAGTGGACTTATAGATGACACCATTTGTATAGTGCTAGCTCTTCAGAATGAGACAGTGGAGGAAGTGGTTGCTCTTCTTAATGCGGGAATCATAAGGAATGATATGGGGCTCTTTGGCCAATTCCTAAAATCACATGATAACCTACTATCCCCTACTTAGGTTGAACACCTCCAGATTGTGATTGAGGGCATCTGATGTTGAAAGGCACAAGAAAACTAAGAGGGGGGTGAATCAGTTGTATCTAATCACATTCACTTTAATCTGTTATTAAGTATAAACATAAAATGTAGATAAATGAAAGAAAATACTAGAGACACCAAATTTACATGGAAAACCACAGTGAGGATTAAATCACAATATAATAGTAATGCAAAAATCAGATACAAAGGCTCACTACCTAGAAAGGACTCACTATCGGAATACAAAGGCTCACTACCTACATATAGGACTCACTATCTAGAAGGAGGCTCACTGCCTACAGACAAAGAAAGATAATAAAAAATCCACCTCAACAGGTTCCACACATTTGCGACCTTGATCAAATAATTGTAGACACCATCAGCTTGCTACTTTCAAGATTCAAGCACATTGAATTACTGCTACCTTAATTCACACTTTCACACACTCTGCTTTGTTTTGCACTTGTTTCACACTTTTCACACTTCTCCTCTATAATTCATAACATCTTGACATGTATTTATACCATATTCAACCTTAGAAACTTTTTCCAAGGTCAATTACACATTCTTCATTTTACAAGTTGAAAATAGGTCAGCAACTCAACATTCCAGTGATGGATAAGAATGAGAGTGGACCAAATACATACTTAACTAGAACCCAAAAAAACATCTTGGATGAATCAATTGCTTCCTTAATCGATGATTATCCTTCATGTAACATGTAGATAGTAGGTCGGCTAAAACTAATGAAAGCACCAATGAACTTTGAATTACGAGCATCCACAATAAGATGATCACACATGGATCACATAACATGCTTCACCAAAAACTAGAACACCTCTTAGATACCTTTAGATTCATCCACAACAACTACAACAACTTCATACATAGAACTCTTTCCAATAGTCCAACTAGACCATGCAAACATATATAGTTACTCTAGAACAAGCATTCTTGAGCACCAAACCACAATCACGTTTTCCACAACATAGATAAAATCATTATCAACCTTCTTCCAGATCCAAAAGATCTGAGACAAAGAATTAGAGGACTACAAAGAAGAAAAATTTATGCCAGTACACAACCAAACAACTCTTCCAGACCAATTCACACACCGGTGAACACAAATCTCACTCTTCATCAAACTAGAAGCTATAACTTAGGATATATTATCCAATGAAGCCCACAAAAACACTATAGATCTGCACAAGAATAGGACCAACATAGAAGAGATGTAGAGAAAATTACCCAAGCACATTCATAACACACACACAACTCTATTTTCAATGTTCTCAAAAGCACTTGACGTTTCATCATATCAGCACACCTACAACACTATAAAGATAGCTCCATGTACTCACAATATCTCTATAGTATCTCAACCATACATGTACCACCTACAACACTTGATTCCTTTCTCTGCAAGCAACCTGAGCTGTGTTGACATCAATGATAACATAAATGAAAACACCACCATACTTGCAACAATCTCCCCCTTTGTCATTGATGGAAACACATGATGTGAAAAACTATCAAATACAACATACATAGTCTCTTGCTTCTTTCTTTTTTTTTTCAAATTAGACAACTTGCACAACATTTTTGCACTCTCTTCTCCTTAAAAAGATTATCTCTCCCTTTCAGCTTTTTTAGATATAGATAGGATTTTTCACATGATTCTCTCTCCCCCTTTGACATCAATGGAAAAGAAAAGTTTTGCATGATTTTTCAACAATAAAATTTTGATCACTCACCCCTAGGAGTGTACCCACATTTCATAGTGTAACAATGATACTCTCTACTCCCCTAAGGATTAGACCCCAATCATTAGTCCAAACAAATGAATAATTTGTAGCCAACTAGACTAATGCACTTCCTTGTGCACCTAGTTCAACGAAGGAGGGGCAGTAACTGCCAACTTGTCCCTTAGATACTCAAAATTATCCTTTAGAAGAGACATAGTGAATATGTCAACAATTTGATCCTTTGTGTTGTTACCTCTGATATGAACTTTGTTAAGAATATAAACATCAGTGTGGATTTCTTCTCTCTAGTATACATCAGGTACATTTTCCTTTTCATCATAGTCCTTGCAGCCTCTTGAACAGTTCAGTTCTTCCTCTCTACAACTCCATTCTGTTGAGGGGTTCTAGGAGCAGAAAAAACTCTCTTTATACCATTCTCTTCACAAAAATATATTAAACTCACCAAAAGTGAATTCTCCACCTCTATCAGACCTTAAAAATTTGATTCTTAGGTTCAGTTCATTCTCTACCCTTTCCTTGAACACTTTGAATCTATCTAGAGCTTGAGCTTTCTCCCTAAGAAAAGTAAACCATGTCATTCTAGAATAATCATTAATCAAAAGTATAAAATACCTGTCACCATTAAGAATTCCTATTCTTTTAGGACAATAGAGGTCTGTATGAATCAATTCCAACATTCTAGTAGATGAATTCTATTTTCCTTTAAAACTACATCTTGTTTGTTTTCCTAATTGACAACTTCTGCAAACATTATTAGTAGGCTTTGTAATTCTAGGAAGATCCCAAACAACTTCTCTTGAACTAATCCAAATCAGATTGTCAAAGTTTACATGTCCCATCCTCTGATGCCATAGCCAAATTTCATTAAGTTGAGAAACAAAACATTGACCATTACCACTCTTGAGTTGATAGATGTTTCCATGTGTTCTTCTTCCTGAAGCTACCACAATTCTAGACCCTTTTTTGATCTCACGGGTATTACTCTGAAACACAAGCTTAAATCCTTTGCTACACATTTGTCCAACACTCAAGAGATTGTGCCTTAAGCCCTTAACATAATAGACATCATCAATACTATATTTTCCATCAAGGCTAATTGTTCCTTTTCCAACAATCTTAGTACCACAATCATCTCCAAACATGACTAATCCTCCATCATAATTTTCAAGTTTTGTGAAATTACTTTTGTCTCTGGTTATATGATTTGAACAACCACTATCAATTACCCAATAATATTTATCTTGTCTAGCATGAAAGGCAGTAACTAGAGTACCTTCCATCTCATCCTTCTTGTTCTTCAAACCACATTCCCTTGCACATCTTCCATGATCAGTAGATATAAATTTATTCTCCAAGGCTAGAAACAAGCATTCATCTTTATCATCCTCAAAATTAGACTCATCATTAGAAATTCAAACATCTTCTGTAACGTAATACAATTTCTTGAAATTTTTTTCCTTTTTGTCTTTATTATCTATGTTTTGGGTATGTGCAAGATCATCATGGAAAAAATAGGCCCTTAACTGGTGATGAAAATTCAGAAAATCAGAGTTACTCAAATTCACGTAAAAAATTGAATAAGTTATCTATATTATTCCAAAAATATGTAAGAATAGAATGTGTAGAAAATTGAATGTAGTTTCTAAACTACAAGGTTTATTTATTTTTAAAAGTCTATTTGGTGAAAATTTGAAATTTCAATGCAGTAGTACTTAAATTTCAAGGAAAAAAAAAGAAATAGGTGTCTTTCTGACCACCCTAACCACAATAAAATGATAATATTTTTTTATAACATTTTAGATATAAGTAGAGGACTCATGTCCCGATGTGATGCATGTTTTTTTGTATTTTTTTCAAGTAGATAATTAATTATGATTTTTTTATTACAACTTTTGAAAAATATAAAAAATCGTATGTCTGACCACCTTAACTTGGTCAAAACTTCATGAAATTCAATTTTTTTAATCCTATAGTATGTGAAGCATAAAATATGATGCATGTTTCAGATTGAAAAAATGTGATACCGTTTGAAACCTATAGATGTTTTTCAATTAGCTTATCAATTAGGAATTCAGTCGTAATTAAAATAGAAAATGAATAATAATTATTTATTAAATTCAAAGTAAAGCATAATTTATATTGGTGGAAAGCTGAAAATCTCCTTTAAAAACCCTTTTTTTCATTAATTTTCGGTAAAAAAAGAAGTCGCCGGCCACAATCACTTACATATTGCCACTTTTTGGCCCATCATGATCATGCACACACCCTTATTTTTGTGTATGGTTCTATTTGGACATCTTGAAGCATAGTGATCAATATTTCCACAAGTGAAACATTTTAAAGGTAACATGCCTTTGTACTTACTGGTGCCTTTCTTCAACTTCCTTGTAAAGTTTGCTTCCAACTCTTCTGAACCATCCCTATCTGGATCATCTTCTCTCTTCTTTTCTTTGAAGGTTGTTTTTGTTTTCTCCTTTTCTATTCTAAACTTCCTCATCTCAAATGTAGTCAAGGTGACAAATAGTTGTTCTTTAGTGAATTTATTTGGATCATATATTTACTCAATAGTAGAGACCTTGTCACTATTATTCTCTGGTGGGGTCATCAATATGTTCTCTATTACATCTTCATCTAGAAGAGTACCACCTTGATTTTTTACTTCATTAGCTGCAATTTCAACCCTCTGAAAGTAGCTTGTAATGTCTTCACTTTCTTCCATTTTCAATTTCTCATATTTGTGCTTTGTTGTTAGCTTCTTCGATAATTTGACTCTATCATTTCCTTGATAGATATCTTTCAAATTTTCCCATACTTCATAAGCAATACCTAATGAAATAAATTTTGTTCGCTCAGTCTTAGATAAAGCACTAAAGATGGCATACCTTGCTTTTTCATTTTCCTCATAGGTAGAAATCTCATCAGCAAAATAAGGACCACTTGTCAGCTCAACATATTTTGTCTCAACATCTTTCCAAGTGTTGAAACCAAGAGAGATCAGGTAACCTCTCATCTACACTTTCCAATCTCTATAGTCATCTCCATCAAACACATGGATAAACAACTTGTGTGCCATCAAATATACCTCAAGAACTTAAGCTCTTCTCTAAGGAACCAAATCTCTAATACGAATTGTTGAAATGCATAAGACAGCTAAGAGGGGGGTGAATTAGTTGTATCTAATCACGTTCACTCCTAACCTTAATCAATTCCACATTCACTTTAATCTATTTTTAAGTATAAACATGAAATGCAAATAACAAAAAGGAAATACTAGAGACACCAGATTTTAATGGAAAACCTAATGAGGGATAAAACCACGGTGAGGATTAACTCACAATATAATAGTAATGCAAAAATCGGATAAAAAGGCTCACTGCCAGAGGGCTCACTACTCAGAAAGACTCACTATCCGAATACAAATGCTCATTGCAAAAAAATAGGACTCACTATCTAGAAGGAGGCTCACTTCCTATAGACAAAGAAAGATAATAGAAAATCCACCACACCGGGTTCCACACATTCACAACCTTGATCAAAGAATTGCAAACACCATCAACTCACTTCTTTCAAGAGTCAAGCACATTGAAGTACTATTGCCTTAATTTGCACTTTCACACACTCTACTTTGTTTTGAAATTGTTTCACACTTTCTACACTTCTCCCTTGTAATTAAAACATCTTGACATGTATTTATACCATCTTCAACCTTAGAAACTTTATCCAAGGTCGGCTACACATTCTTCATTTTACAAGTTCAAATTGGGTTGGTGACTCAACATTCTCGTAGTGGATAAGAATGAGAGTGGACCAAATACATACTTAACCAGGACCCAAAAAAAAATCTTGGATCAATCACATGCTTCCTTAATCGATGCCTATCCTTCATGTAATGTGTAGACACCAGGTCAACCAAACCTAATGAAAACACCAATGAACTTTGAAGTATGCACATCAAAAACAAGATGATCACACATGGATCACATAACATGCTTCACCAAACACTAGAAGACCTCTTATATACCTTCATATTCATCCACAACAACTATAACAATCTTCATATACATAAATCTTTCCAACAGTCCAACCAGACCATTCAAACATATATAGTTACTCTGGAACAAGCCTTTCATAGCACCAAACCACACGCACATTTTCTAGAACATAGATAACATCATTATCAAGCTTCTTCTAGATCCACAAGATTTGAGACAAACCATCAGAGGAATATAGACCAGAAACATTTATGTTATTCCACAACCAAACAACTTTTCCAGACCAATCCACACACCTATGAACATAACACTCACTCTTTATCAAACCATAAGCTATAACTTAGGATATATTATCCAATGAAACCCATAAACAACACTACAGATCTGCACAAACATATGATCAACACAAAATAAATGCAAAGAACATTACCGGAGCACATTTAGAACACACACATAACTCTATTTTCAATTTTCTCAAAAGCACTTGACAATTCATCATATCAGCACACCAACAACACCATAAAGATAGCTCCATGTACTCACAACATCTCTACAATATCTCAACCATACATGCACCACCTATAACACTTGATTCCTTTCTCTGCAAGCAACCTGAACTATTATGAAATCAATGACAACATTAATGACAACACCACCATTCTTGCAACATCTAAGTCTTGATGTTTTCCCTATGTGTTTGAACAAGAATGTCTCCTTTTATCTTTTTTTATCAATACCAGCTTTTCTAGTTGAGTCAAACAATTTTTTATTGTCGATGTAGTGTAAATACGTACACACATATATATAATAAAATATCATTTTAATATCTCTGTACTCTTGTATGCATGGCTTTGTTTACTCTTGCTCATATCATATCTAAAAAAGTTGGTTTCTTTCTCTACATAATGCACTAGTTTTATGAATCAAACTCAGTGTCATTCCATCAATTACTGAAAAGCTTCTAGGTAGAAAAATAGATAGTTTGTGTAACCTAATAAACACCAATTGGGTTCCAAAAAATTAAAAGAATACCGCTAAATAATATAACTTATAGGATAATATATTGGGTAACTTCTGACATATGAAAACTCATCATGTAGGTTATTCATAAACGTATAGCCCCCTCTTAAGGAAACAATGGGTTAGGGTAAAGTTGTAAAACCCCACCTAGCCAAAGAAATAAAAATACAAACAGTAAAATGGGTGGTTAGAGAAACTAATGAAAATACCACTTGAGTTTGAGATGTACAAAAAACACCGCTGGAACATGAATTTAAATAAACAGACTAAGGAACATAAGGAAAGATATTTGAAAAAGGGAAGGGTCGTGTTTATGAGTAATAGTGGCTTTGATTGGGGACAAGGATTGTAGAGGACAGAGAGAACCTAACATATATGATTAGTGATTTCTATTGGGCATGGAGTCAAAATGAGAAGGATGCTAAACCCAAACAAAAAACCAAAAATCATGAAACTGAAATTGGTTATTTACAAGGTAGGAAAAACCTTTCAGAGGGAAAAATAAAAGAAAACGCATACAAACCCACAAACCAACTGAGAGAAGAATGACCCATTCCTAAAAAGTCCCAACTTGGAATAAAGCCTTTGAAGCAAGTCAAAGAATAAGAATACTCCAGAGAAAATGTAGAGAACTCCACAACTGCTACCAAACAATCCTTCGAAAAGCCATTTCTCATCAAAAATTTCATCCTATTGCCATCCTGGTGATACTAGACCATCCTTTATTAACCTTTTTATGCAGTCGAGTCTCATCAATCCATGCCTATCTAATTCTAATACAAAATTATGAGTTGTAAATTCCTCCCTGACATTACATCTCTCAAACATTCCTTCTTCTTTCAAAAATTCATCATCGAGAAAAATATTTGTTTTAACTTCATCACACCTTTCCTGTATCAATTTATTTTCATGAGAGATGATTACCTTTATAAACTAAGATAAAGTGGAAACCAATTCACTTCTAACCTCTGATTGGGCATCAATTTGGAAAGAGGGTTAGGGTTAAATTTGTAAAGAGAGGATTATCATATACTTCAAACTCATCAAAATGAAAAGAGGGTTAGGGTTAATTAACCATTTCATCTTTTCCTAGGAAGTACCATATGTGAGATCTCCATTTTCCTCCAAATAAAAGCATGTAGTCTCATCTATCGCCTCTTCGAAGGAGAAAACTTCATATTTAGGGATGTTACCTGCCAATTATCCTATCAATTTTCAAACTTCTCTTATAAATGTATCTCTAAGTGATGTCACGGCCCTTCCATTTTCCCTAACCTAGTCATGGGGTTCATTAGTTTTGAAACTTCCTGACCAACCAAAATACTAAATATCCCCACCGTGTTGTGGCTTTGGTTGATCTATTATGCAGTCGGCTTATCGGGAGTTCTTGAAACCTTTGAACTTCTAACTTATGGTTTGGAGTTTCAATTTTTCAGCAATAGGATGACCTAACTAGAGGCACATTTCTCTATGTGTCAGCTCATTTAATACACTGTACACCATCTTTAAGGAATGTTTTCTCCAATGCCTTGAAATGCCAATTCGAGGTTTAAATGTAATCTTTTGGATCTTTTGAAATGATTGATCTTAAATGAAAAGTTGGTGGAGAAGATATAGTAATGGATTTGGACATTTTTTCGTAATAAATAACTGCTTTTCTTTGTCGTCACCTTCTAGTGAACTTATGAACGAAGTGAAGGTGGTAGTGTTTTAATTATAGGTTTTTTTCAACATGGTGCTTCTTGGTGAAGTTGCAGAATGGGAAAATGAGTTGGTACCAGTCGTACATCCAAATTTGATGTGGCCTGAGGAGGAACAACTTGACATTATTTTTGATTTACGATCACTAGCATGGAAGGAAAAGAACAGCTATGTCGAATATCACAGAGTGATCATTGTTTAGGATAGAGAGGAAGAGTGAGATGAATTTAACAATTTGGTAATGGACATGTTGATGGAGCTGTTTAGAGCTCTGTTGTGTAGTTTTTGCACACACGCCCCTCTGAAAGTGAGGACCCTCTCTTGGCCTACCCTTTTTGGTTCATTTATGTGGCTTGCCCCCTCTTTTGTGCTTATCTTTGAAGATCTTGGTGTTTTGGTCTTTGGTGCTTGCCTTCATTTTGGGTGCCTTTGTGTGGAGTTCATGTTGGTTTTGGGGTCTTGCGGATGTCCTCCTTGGTGTGGTCTTCTTTTTCCTTTTGTTTTCTCCCTTGGTGTTTTCATTTGGGTCCTAAGGGTTGGTTTTCTCCCTTAGCTTTCCCTTGTTTTCCTTGTCTTCTTTATCCTACCAGAGGCAGGACCAGGATGGAATTGAACTTTGGAGTTTTCCAAGTTTTGGGTTCAATTTCCATTCCTGTTTCGGTTCCACTTCCCGCTTCCTCACTTTTCTCCATCGTGTTCTTTGTTTTGACCTAGGGGACGCTTTCTTCCCTTGGGTTTTCATCGGGTCGCTTTCCCTTCCTTTCGTCAGAGGCGGGATCACGATGGAAATGGATTTCAAAATTTTCCAAAGTTCATTGTCTGGTCTCCATTCCCGTTCCGACTCCGCCTCCTTGCTTCTTGTTTTTGTCCCACTGGCGATTTGTTTTGATTTCCCTTTGTTTGCCTCTCGCACAGTTAAGCGTGGAATGGAATAGAACTGGGAACTTTGGAAAAGTTCCTAGTTCTATTCTTGTTCCAGGTCTAGATCCGCCCCCGTCGGGTTGGCCTTTTCTTCGTCGGGTTCGTTTTTCACCCGATCTCTGACTTTGGTTCCATCGGGTTGGGTGTTTTCCTATTTTGTTCCTACTTCCTCTTCTGGCTCTGGCTCCGTCGGTGTGTTCCTTGTCTGCCTCCCTCCTTGTTGTCAGTTTTATGTCCTTGTTCCACCCCCGCCAATTTCATGCTATGTGCTAATGTTGCTTGGTTCCGATCCATTTCTGGGTCCAGCTCGGCCAGTTCGGTTTTTCGATCTCGCGCTATTGCTTGGCTCCGATCTCACCTGGTCTGCCTTGTGTTTCTAGTCACGTCTTGGCTTCGGCTCCCTCGAGCTTTCTGCTCGACTTCCTTTCTTAGTGAATTCCTTTTGGCTGGCCTGTTTCTTGATGGTGTATTGATGATGGCTCTTTGTCTACAGGTTGGTGTGGTCGTGTGTGGTGGTGGAGTGTGTGTGTTGCTTTCTTGGTAGGAGTTGGACAATCCGAGTACGCTCGGCTTATGTCTGGATGATGGGATTGCATGTGTGGTTCTATTCTCCACTCTGGGTAGTTGGGGAATTAATGACTAGTAGGTGGGACATAATGGGATCCTCCTCATAGGGATTGATCTTGATCATTTGTTTGCATCTCAAACCCGATCAATGGTTGGTGTTCCTCCTTGTTTTCATGCATGATATTGATCCTCTATCGCACGAATGGTGCTTTGATGGCGGGTGTGGCTCAAGGATTCATCCCCTGGTTGCATGTAATCAAAAGGTTGATTTGATGGGGTCCTTGCTACATTCATTATTGGGTGGCGGGTTACTATTGTCTGTCGGGGCCAATCTAGTTGGTTGCCATGATTTCTCATAACCCTAGCTCTGTTTCACGCGGACAATTTTCTATAAGTATTGTACTCTTCCTCTTGTGTAAAGGTTTGAGTTCATCTTAGTTCAAGCTAGGTTATATATTGAAAGACTAAGTCAGAAGACTTGTAACCAGTAGAGTAGCATGTTAGCAGAGTAGAAGTTAGTTTTTTCAGATTTTTCAAGCAAGTGCTGTAACAAACCAAAAATGTTGTTAATATGGTGATTTTAATATAAAGTAAAAACATTGTGTCATGACTGGTGCCTCCTTTGCATGAAATAATCTTGCATGTTTCTTGTTCCATCTTTCAAACTGCTTGGAAATGTTTGGATGTAGCTTAGATTTAGTCTATAGTGCTGATGATTTAATATCTGGAGTGTTGTAGCAATCCTTAGTTCATATCTTGGGAAGCTTCTTGATTATGGGAATGTTGTGCAAGGTAAACTTGTACCCTATATTCATGTGCTTATTTCAACTATATGTATTCATTCAGTCTCATTGAATGAATGCCTCCAGCCTAAAAATATTTAACACCTTAGAAGATTGCACTATTTTCTGCAAGATTGTAGGTATAGCCTGGGTCGACCAGAAACTAGTTTAAGGGAGTGGTCCATTCTAGGTCTTTCATCATTTGCATGGCTAGTCTTAGAAGTAGTGTTAACAGTTAGGACTTATGAAACCCTTATCTTTTGTTGTTTATTTTATTAAGTGGTTAGAACTTGAAGTTAAAGCATCACTATATCTTAAAATCTGATGAGTTTAGAGCTTCCAGTACTTGTACATAAGACCCCTTGTGATTACCAACATATCCACATTTATCACTGAGTTTTTTCTACTGCATTTTCATGACCTGACACTCGAGAGACCTTGGGGTTATCTCTTTGTTCATGGAGATCAACCTTTCAAGAGAGATAGGATAAATTTTATTCTATCTGAGTTATTGATGTGCAGAAACACCAAACAACAGGATCGGTGCTAGAGGGAGGGCCAACAAGCAAGCTGGAGCATTTTCTAAACACCATTTCTCCTGAGAGGCTAAGAAGGAGAACCAGATCCACAAATAGAGAAGAAGAAGATTTTCAATAATTTCCACCTCCAACTAGGTCAAGAAGGACCAGAAGAAGGGAGGAGTCATCATCCAATCCATCATTTCCATCATCTTCACCACCACCCATTCCATCTTCATCCAATTTTGAGACTGGTTCCATTCCACAACACCAACCAGTCATCCATCTACCATTACCACCTCCACCGATGGCTTTCTTGGAAAACAAGCCACCACCGTTGACATTTAACAACTACAATGTTATGCCCAAGAACCCTGAGCACTTATGCTCCAAGTTTGATAGGAATGACCTAAATAGGACAACAGAGGAACATATTAGGATTTTTTAGACTTGTCTGAGAGATAGAGGGATTGACCATGAGGATGTTGCATCGAGGATCTTCCCCTACTCTTTAGGAGAGGAAGCCTTTTATTGGTACAAACACTTACCTGCTACTTCCATTCATAACTGGGTTGAGCTTGAGGTTGCATTCTTGCTAAAATTTAAGATTCCCATTATTTCCAATGAGCTCTATATGTAGTTTACTGGGGTAAAGAGACAAATCTATGAGCCTATAGGATCATTCAACAATAGGTTCCACCGAGCATACACCAGATTGCAAGAACCTTATGCTGGAAATGAGGCCACTGCCCTAGAGGTCTATTTTGAAGCCCTTGATAGTCTCACCTCCACCTTCCTCAAGTGGAGAACTAATCCGCCAACTACCTTTCTCACTGCATATACAGAGGTTGTTAAGGTCAGTACCAACCTAAAACAACACTTGTCAGGACCCTTGCCATCCCTGGGACCTACTGCTCACCCAAGCCAAGTCCAAAATCTCAACAAGGCTCTGACTAATCACACACCCATCATGAATCTCGTTCCACAGTTGCTACCAGTCCCTCACTCGGGTCACCCAATAAACTAAGTCCAACCAATGCCTAGTTATCCTCAGCAAACTGCTAGCCATCCCCTCCATTCATAGCCGCAGGCTAGTTTCCCTACCTATGTGCATAACTCGAAAGGTTTGATTTAGTCTATTGGTTCTAGAGGAGTGTCAAGGTATTCCCCAAACACTATGAATCCATTCCCTTGCAACAATCCAGATAAAGAAAGGTTAGATGAGTTGACCAAACAAGTAAAGTAGTTGAACATGGAGGTAACCTACTCAAGGAACTAGAACAATCAACTCCAAGATAATCAGAGGACCATGCAATCAAATTATAATAGAGGGCAACACTATGAAAGAAACTAGAACTTTGAAAGAGGACAAGGTTCTGGTCAGAACATTGATAGAAATCAACAAGTTGGACAAGGATTCGAAAGAAGACAACCACCTAGACAGAATAGGCCATGGAACACTGGGCCTAACAATGGAGGATTTCCCACTCCACTAGATCAACCTTCCAATTTGGAAAAACCTATAGGTGGTGTATACTTGGTAGAGGTCGCTTTTTTCTGGTGTAGGCTTCACGAGACAAATCAACACTCTGAGCTTGACTATCCTAAATTTCAAACCGCCGCTTCCATCTTTCAATGTGAAGTTTAAAATAACTCCACCGACCAAGAATTGGTACCCTCAAATCCCTATGATTCCCCAGTGTTAGTATTGAATCATTCTTTATTCCCTAAAAAATGAGGAGAATGAACCAGAGGAGAAATCAAGCAGCCAGAGTGGGGAGGCTAAACAAGTACTCAATGACAATGAAATCTCTCAACTATTTGATGAAGAAGATGAGAATGAAAATAGCCTATTGGATGGAGAAGAGGCCAATGTTGAGGAAGTGCAAATGTTCCAGAAACTTGTTAGGACATATGATCTGAGGAGCAAGCCGCACAAGGATTTGCAAGATAGAGAACCGTTTACTACATCTGCCCCTCTACACAATTTTACTACTCCATCGGACCCACATGCTAATAACAATCCGTCCTACCCTCAGGTACCAACACAATACCTCACAAAGCAAGGATAACTAGATGTTTTCTGAAGGAAGCAATGTTGATACACCAAGAGATAAGAAGTCTGGTCATTCTAAGGAGCTCCACACCGACCTGAATGTGGACCAGCTAGGAGGATATGTCACCAAGGAACTCAGGAAAGTAAAGGTGAGTCTTTCTACTTTTGAGTTATTTGAGAGTTCCTGAAATCAGAAATGTGGTTCTTGGGTCCTTTAATTCAAGTGTAGCAACACTAGAAGTAGCTACCAATGAGGCAATTGCAAGGCCTCCTATCTCACAAAAACCCAAAGGTCCTAGTCCATCACAACCCAGGGATAGGGGTAAAGAAAAAGATAAGATTCAGGTTGCCTAAGCTGACTCACATTTGAGTTTATTCCAAGGCAAAATGGAAACCCCTCCTTTCCTGATTTCCATTTGTATATTTGGTGAAAACTTGCACAACTGCCTGCTAGATTCAACGGTGTCCACGAATGTTATGCCATTTCTTGTTTGTAGGGGTCTTGGTATTACCCCTGCCACTTCTCAAAAGAAAGTCACCCAATTAGACAAAACAAAGGTGAACATTGTAGGAGAACTAAACACAATTCCCATGCAAGTTGCCTCAGACCCTAGAGTGCAACAAGTGCTCAATATTTAGGTAGCTGACATCCTTGACACCTATGGTCTAATCTTAGGTAGGGATTTCACCAAGGCACTCAATGGATACACATCCACAGATCATTCCCATATGTGGCTCCCCTATAAAGGAGTCCTGAATTAGATTAGAACTGAGAGAGAACCTATAATGAAGTATGTTATCACTGAATATCAGAATACTTCAAATGAGATATTGGTAACAGAATTCAGTATGGGAAACTATGTCCTACCCTCCCCTGATTTCAACACCAAAGAAATCTTGATGTTTCAAACCTCTTTGGGTGAGTCCACATTAGAAACCATCAGTTCTGAGGCACCATGCAACCAAACAATAGGATTGGTGATGGGTGAGGAGCCTAGTGATCAGAAAGAAAGATAACTCGGTTTGTTGGATAACTTCCAAGAGTTTATTTGGAAATCTATGGAAGATCAGATTCAACTTGGTAGAAATATGAACTTTGAGGAATTGCTTCTTCCTAATTGGTGCCAAGTTGATGATGCTCCTCATTCTAAATTAGAATGTTGCTTGTGTCAAACCACAGTGGAGAAGGTACAAAGGCATGTCAATAGAATCCCAACTATTGGATCAAGCTTAAAGATCATTCAAAATAGTCAAAAAGTGAAGGATTCAAAACCTCCTAACAAACCTCCGAGTGACAATAAGGATAGAGACATCCCAAGAACAAAAGGAGCTAATGGCTGCTATACATTGAGGTTTGATGGATCCAAATCCAAGCAAGGTGCTAGAGCAGGATTTGAGTTGATCAGTCCTAAAGGTAAAACCTACTTTATTGCTCATAGACTCCAATTCCAATGCACCAACAATGTACCTAAGTATGAAGCCCTAGTTCATGGGCTATTAATGTCATTAAGGAAGAAAGTTAAAAAATTTCAAGTGTTCAGAGACTCTAAGCTTGTGGCTAGGAAAGTAAGAAGACAACACTCATGTCATGATCGAAGGATGACCAGCTCCAGGCGTAAAATTTGGGACCTTATTGAAGAATTTGATGCCTTCAACATTCAACTGATACCTTGGAGTAAGAATCAGACTGTTGATTCTCTAGCACAAGCAACAAGTACATTACAGCCATTATCACTTTCAGGCTCAAAGAAGTTCACTGTGGAGCTTGTTCCAGTACCCTCGGTGCCTGACACTATCACCAAATTTCAAGTATTTGAAGATGATAAGCACATTCTTGATTTTATTACTAGCTATGATGTATTTGCTTCCCAAGTAATTGACGAGGTTGAGCCTCAAGAGGCCAAAATTGACCTAGAAGGAGTCCTCAATTTGAAGACTAATACCATCCCAAGAGGCATGGTGCAATTGGAGAGGATATTTGATCTGGATAGGATCAGAGATCAAGAGAAGAAAATGAAAAGGGAATCCCTCAACTATCAATGTGAAATATACAACATGGGGACCCAAGGTAACACCAAGAATGTCTTTATTGGTAAGGTGTGCACTCTGAAAGAGAGGGAAGGAATTATTGATGCCTTGCACACATATCAGGATGTGATAACTTGGAGCTATGATGACTTGAGGACATACGATACTTCGGTCATTACAAACACAATTCCCCTCAAGTCAAATGTTAAGCCATTCCAACAAAGACAAAGGCCAATCAATGCTTTTCTAGAGCCCATGATTTAGAAGGAAGTGCATAAGTTAATCTCAGCATGAATCATATTCCCGGTAAGACATTCAATATGGTTCACAAACTTGGTCCCAGTCAGGAAGAAAAATGGAGAAATCAGACTATTTGTCGATTTTAGAAACTGGAATAGAGCATCAAAGAAGGATAATTATCCAATCCCTTCACTGGATGAGGTGCTTCAGGTTGTCAACAGATCTTAGATGATGTCCTTTTTGGATGGGTACTCTGGGTACAATCAGGTCATGGTTCAATATGAGGATAGGTATAAGATTGCCTTTACCACAAAATGGGGAATCTTTGCTTACCAGAGAATTCCCTTTGGATTAATCAATGCTGGAGCTACATTCCAGAGAGCAATGGATATTTCCTTCAAAGACATCATCGACAAGTTCATAATCATCTACATAGATGATTTGATAGTCTTTTCCAAGAAGAGAAGTGATCTTGTTGCAAATTCATGCAAAGTATTCTAGAAGTGCAGGGAGTCTGGTATTTCACTTAATCAAAAGAAGTTCATTTTTGGAGTCACTGAGGAAAATCTACTAGGACACTTTATTTTAGAACAAGGTATTTCGATTGATCCTAAGCAAGTGGAGGAAATTCTGCTGAAAATTCAACCCCCTGCAAGCAAAAAGGAAATGAAGTCCTTCTTTGGAAAGATTAACTTTGTCAGGAAGTTTATCACTAGATTTGCAAAAATAGTCAAGCCACTAAATTCCATGATGAAGCAAGAAGCAAAGATTGAATGGAGTACAGAGGCTAAGGAGGTATTTGCAGAAATTAAGAGAGCTATTATTGAAGCCCCTGTTTTGGTGAGTCCTGATTACACTAAGCCATTCTACATCTATTCATTTGCCTCTGGTCACTCTTGTGTTGTCTTGCTGACACAAAAATTTGATCAAGGGAATGAACATCCTATAGCATTCATGAGTGCACATTTGAAGGATGTCGAGCTAAGATATACTAGTGTTGAAAAGTAGGCTTATGCCTTGATCTGAACTATGAAGAAGTTTAGGCACTACATACTAAGAAATAGGGTCTTTGCTATAGTCCCTGATCCGACAGTCAAGTTGTTGTTGATGCAAAATGAGTTAGGTGAATGTAGAGCCAAGTGGGTGACTATGTTATAAGAATATGACATTGAAATCCAACCCATGAAGCTGGTAAGAGGATAGGGACTGACCAAGACAATGGCAAAAATGGGTCCTGACCTTGTTGCTCAGCATTACAATCTTGAAGATGTTTCACTGGGGAGCTGGTATGATGACATTATCTACTACTTGTTGAATCAACAATGCCCCAAACACCTTAATTCAGTACAAAGGAGAGATCTATGTTTGAAGAGTGGCAGTTTTATGATGAAAGGAGTTGTCCTATATAGGAGGAATCATGAAGGTGTCTACCTAAGATGGCTAGGGAAAGAAGAGGTAGGGAAAGTGATGACTAAATTTCATGATAAATATGGCACAAGCCATGGTTCAACACCTTCCACTACAAATCAGATTATGAGGGCAGGATATTATTGGCCTTCCATGTTCAAGGACACACATCACCACATGAGGACTTGCCATGTATGTCAAATTGCAGCAAGCAGGGAGAGGTGTGCGGCTCTTCCACTTCGGCCTGTTATAGAAGTAAAACCATTTGCACAATGTGGAATGGACTTCATAGGTCCAATCAACCCATCTTCATCTGTAGGCCACAGGTATATTCTTACCATAACCAATTATTTTACTAGGTGGACTGAGGCTCTTGCATGCAAACAATGTACTTCTAAAGTAGTAATCAATTTCATGGAATTAGGTATTATTAATCGCTTTGGTTGTCCATTGGTTGTAGTCTGTGACAATGGTTCTACATTTGCATCTTTAAAGTTTTCTAACTGGGCTTATGACCACATGATTACCATAAAATTTACATCCAACTACTATCCACAGGGGAATGGTTTGGCTGAGTCTTCCAATAAGAACCTATTGATATTCATCCAAAAACTACTAGATAAAAACCCTAAGGATTGGCATACCCAGCTCTGATTTTCTCTTTGGGCAGACCGCACTAGACATAAAACATCCATAGGGACCTCTCCTTATCACTTAGTGTATGGCTTGGCACCGGTCTTTCCCATTTAGTTGAATATCCCTACCTTACAATTTATCAATGAGTATTATGATGGGGAGGATAAATGTGAAGCCCGCTTAGCTGAATTGTTCAACCTTGAAGAGAAGAGATGAAGCCTTAGAAAACTTTTCCAAACATTAGGGTATAGTGAAAAGATAGTTTGATAGGAGAACCAAGGTGAAATCCTTTAGAATCTCTGACTTGGTTCTCTACTAGGATAAGGCCCATGACAAGAAAGGGGAGCATGGAAAATTTGACAAACTTTGGCTCAGTCCTTATCAGATTGTAGAGATTCTGGGAGATAATGCCTTTCATTTGAAAACCCTCATTGGAGGAGATATCTCATTGCCTGTCAATGGGCAGTGCTTGAAGCATTATTTTCAGTCTTGAGTTGTTCTCAACTTTGTCCTTGTACATTAGTATATTAGGTTTCCCTTCTATTTTATTGTTTTTCCTTGGTTTTGGTGGGGTTTCTTTTGGTTTTCCCTACTGCTTTGTTGTTGCTTTGGGGTCACCCTACTTTCCTCTGGGCTTGTTACATTTGTGTGAATGTTTGCTTGTCTGGGGCTACTTTGGGATTTATTTTACAAACTCTTATCATCTTTTCGAAGTCATTCAAACTGGTGGATTTCCTTCATTTGATGTTGCATGGGCTGGAAGTAAGTGTCACTTGACTAAGTTGAATTTTGGAATGCATTTGGGTCTTATATCTTCACAAAAATCTTAAAGAATTCCAAGGTTTCATATGGTCTTTAGGAGGTCTGACTAGGTGAAAAATCTTAAATTCTACTCCAATGTCGCTGTGGTTCTCATCCTTGAGAGTGGGCTTCATTTCCTACAGGGTGAAAAGTAAAGCTTTAAAAGAAAATCTCAAAAGAGAATATCAAAAGAAAAGTAAGAAAATATTGAAAATTAGAATGTTCAAATTTTCAAGGGCATCCTAGTGTCTCTACCAAGGCTATGGATGCCTGGCTGGCAGTAGAGCTATGCTAGGGAGGGTCACAATGATAAACTCACTAGGGATATGGATGCCTAGTTGGCAGTGAGGCTCTATCTAGGTTGCTTTTGGAGTTAGAATCCCTAGGTAGCCCTATCGGACTAAATTTGGTCCTTGCTACAACTTAG
Organism: Sequoiadendron giganteum; assembly: GCA_007115665.2. NCBI lineage: Eukaryota > Viridiplantae > Streptophyta > Pinopsida > Cupressales > Cupressaceae > Sequoiadendron > Sequoiadendron giganteum. The sequence goes on along the minus strand of CM021106.1, from coordinate 156,296,248 downwards.
GAAAGGGAATGAATGCATATGCACACACTTTGACCCTGGTACAGGAAAGGTTGGTTTCTTAGTGATTTTTGAAACCTTCTCTATTTGTAACCTGATGCTTGGAGTGAAACCAATTATTCTGAGTTCTTGATGCCAGTTTGTCATCAAAATGCTCTAGAGCATTTCCCTAGTGGAGTCGCTATTTGTTGTGGAGTTTTTGCACACATGCCCCTCTGAAAGTGGGGACCCTCTCTTGGCTTGCCCCTTTTGGCCCAATTTTGTGGCTTGCCCCCTATTTTGTGCTTATCTTTGAAGATCTTGGTGTTTTTTTCTTTGGTGCTTGACTTGGTTTTGGGTGCCTTTCTGTGGAGTTCTTGGTTGTTTTGGGGTCTTACAGATGTCCTCCTTGGGGTGATCTTATTTTTCCTTTTGTTTTCTCCCTTGGTGTTTTCGTTCAGGTCCTAAGGGTTGGTTTTCTCCCTTAGCTTTCCCTTGTTTTCCTTGTCTTCTTTGTCGTGTCGAAGGCGAGACCGGGATGGAATTGAACTTTGGAATTTTCCAAGTTTCGGGTTTGATTTCCATTCCTGTTCTGGATCTGCTTCCCGCTTCCTCACTTTTCTTCGTCATGTTGTTTGTTTTGACCTAGGGGTCGGTTTCTTCCCTTGGGTTTTTGTCGGGTCACTTTCCCTTCCTTTTGTCGGAGGTGGGACCAGGATGGAATCGGATTCTGAACTTTTCCAAAGTTTGTGGTCTGGTCTCCATTCCCGTTTTGGCTCTACCTCCCTCCTTGTTTTTGTTATTGTTGCTTTGTCCATTTTTGTCCTACTGGTTGTTTGTTCTGCTTTCCCTTCGTTTTCCTCTAGCGGATTCAAGCACGAAATGGAATAGAACTGGGAACTTTGGAAAAGTTCCCAGTTCTGTTCTCATTCCTTGTCTGGATCTGCCCTTGTCGGGTTGGCCTTTTCTTTGTTGGTCTGGTTTTTCACCCGATCTCTAGCTCTGGTTCCGTCGGGTTGGGTGTTTGCTCATTCTGTTCCTGTTTCCTCTTCCTGCTCTGGCTCTGCCGGTGTGTTGTTTTCTTCCAGCTCCGTTAGTGAGTTCCTTGTTTACCTCCCTCCCCATTGTCAATTTTTTATCCTAGTTCCACCCCCGCCAGTTTTAGGCTCTGTGTTGTTGTTGCTTGGTTCTGATCCGTTTCAGGGGCCGACTCAGTCGGTTTGGTTTTTTCGGTCTCGCACTATTACTTGGCTCTGATCCCACCTAGTCTGCCTTGTGTTTCTGGTCGCATCTTAGCTCCGGCTCCATCAGGATTTCTACTTGACTTCCTTGCTTAGTGAATTCCTTTTGGCTAGCCTATTTCTCGATGGTGTATTGATGATGGCTCGTTGTCTATAGGTTAGTGTGGTCATGGGTGGTGGTGGAGTGTGCATGTTGCTTTCTTGGTGGGAGTTGCATGATCCGGGTACACTTGACTATTGTTTGCATGATGGGCTTGTGTGTGTGGTTTTTTTCTTCACTTTGGGTAGTTGGGGCATTAATGGTTAGTAGGTGGGACATAATGGAATCCTCCTTGTAGGGATCGATCTTGATCGTTTGTTTGTGTTTGAAACTCGATCGATGGTTGGTGTTCCTCCTTGTTTTCATGCGTGATGTTGATCCTCTATCACACAAGTGGTGCTTCGATGGTGGGTGTGGCTCAAGGATTCATCCCCTAGTTGCATGTGATCCCAAGGTTGATTTGATGGGGTCCTTTCTACATTCATTGCTAGGTGGCGGGTTACTGTTGTCTGTCGGGGCCGATCTAGTTGGTCACCATGATTTCTCGTAACCCTAGCTCTATTTCACATGGAAAATTTTCTATAAGTATGGCACTCTACCTCTTGTGTAAAGGTTTGAGTTCAACTCAGTTCGAGCTAGGTTAGAGATTGAAAGAGTAAGTCGGAAGACTTGTAATCAGTAGAGTAGCATGTTAACAGAGCAGAAGTTAGTTTTTTCAGATTTTTCGAGCAAGTGTTGTAACAAACCAAAATTGTTGTTAATATGGTGATTTCAATACAAAGTGAAAACATTGTGTCATGACTAGTGCCTCCTTTGCATGAAATAATATTGCATGTTTCTTGTTCCATCTTTTAAACTGCTTGGAAATGTTTGGATGTAGCTTAGATTTAGTCTGTAGTGCTAATGATTTAATATCTAGAGTGTTGTAGCAATCCCTAGTTCATATCTTGGGCAACTTCTTGATTATGGGAATGTTGTGCAAGGTCAACCTGTACCTTATATTCATGTGCTTATTTCAACTGTATGTATTCATTCAGTCTCATTGAATGAATTCCTTCAGCCTGAAAATATTTAACACCTTATAAGATTGCACTATTTTCTACAAGATTGAGGTATAGCCTGGGTTGACCAAAAACTAGTTTGAGGGAGTGGTCCATTCCAGGTCTTTCATCATTTGCATGGCTAGTCTTAGAAGTAGTTTTAATAGTTAGTACTTATGAAACCCTTATCTTTTGCTATTTCTTTTATTAAATGGTTAGAAATTGAAGTTAAAGCATCACTATATCTTAAAATCTGATGATGTTAGAGCTTCCAGTACTTGTACTTAAGACCCCTTGTGATTACCAACATATTCACATTTAGCACTAAGTTTTTTCTACTACATTGTCATGACCTGACACTCGAGAGACCTTGGGGTTATCTCTTTGTTCATAGAGATCAACCTTTCAAGAGAGATAGGATAACTTTTATTTTGTCTGAGTTGTTGATGTGTAGAAACACCAAACAAAAAGCTCTGGCTCCTCCAATTGTTTAGTGACTTGGTTTCTTTATGCAACTGCTAGTGGAAACAATTTATTCCAAAAAAAGATTGAATCTTGCTTTTGCATGCATGGAAATTTTGTAATTAGGAATGATAACCAGAATTTTGGGGCATAATGGAAATGATCCTGTTTCTTGATGAATTATTTCAATATCGATCATTTTCAATGACTGTCATGAATAGTCATTGGAGAAGATAAGAGGGGAAAGAAAATTAAAAATAGGGGATTCTTTAGGGGGAGTTGAGTCTTCTAGAAGCTCAATTATATTGTATAGAGGGTCTAGAGTTTGTGAACTCTAGTTTTGGCATTAAAGAAATTAAGGAAATATTTGCAAGTCTTTGAATTTGTAAATGTTTTGCTTGGATTACATGAGCTTTGTTCCATGATAATTTTTTTCAATGCTCTTATGTTTAATTATATTTATTGTGTATTTAAAATCAGAAGCTTTGAACTCAATTCAAATCATCTGTTCAAATAATTCATGTTCCCCTCTTTCCCTATGCATTATCAGTGGTTGTCGAATGAACGAGCTTAATGTAGTGTCCTTCCTATTAAATCATCTCTCGCACTTATTTTCATGTCTATGAGTAGGTATTGATCACCTTTTCTTCTTTATGGTTAAAACCATACTCTGTATTTAATTCAACTTTCCATAGGCAGTTGTGCCTTGTAAAATAAGCAGAGAGAACTTGTGATTATCATCGCAAGTGACTCAGTTGTTGGCCATATTTTCATTCATGTGGGCATGGCAGTATTTATTGATGTGACAAAATTTTCAACCACTAAATTTTTGGTGACTCCACTGGGGATATTGAATCAGAGGCTCTAGAATATAAAAGACTTTTTGATTCTTGTTTGGTTACAAATTGGTGCCTTCTCAAAAAGGGAAGGTTGACGACTGCATGTAATAATGATATCCCAAGAAATGGTTCGCAGTCAAGCAAAGCAATGCAACCTTCTTGGAAAAAGACTTGAACTAACTATTGGTGAAATATTGGTAGAAAAAGATGGAATAATCCGTTCACTATGGGATAGTCTTAAAATGAGCCTAACAAAAGCTGAAAGGAGAGGGATACATCTATTTCAAGATCATCAATCCACTTTGTTGTTAAAAGACTTGTATTGAAGATATTGCATCCTTAAAGATCTTGAACATAAGAATCCCTAGACTAAGGTAGAAAGGCTAGAAAGGGTTAATGAAGAACCAGATAGTGGGGAACAAATTTCTTGTAATTTTTCTATCCTTGATGACCATGATTGTATGTCAAATAGTGTGATTAAAAAAACATTTGTTTCTATCATGTAAAGTAAAAAAGGGTTGTCGAATGAATCACACGTAGTTCTCATCCAAAAATGGTGCCTGGAGAGCTCAAATGATTTTTTATGTGGGATTGTGGATGAAAATGACCATATTGAAGAGGTCGATGTAAGCACATTCATCTATAATACAAAAGAAAAAGGGATGAATTGATTGAAAATTTTGAGGAAAAGATAGTTCGATTCTCCTAGAGATACTAAAGGTATGAATGACAAACATCCCCAACTTTTATATCTTCTAGACGAGGATTATTTTTGTGCCAAAGGAAAAGATATAACACCCACCAAGTTTGATCCCATGCTTATAAAATGTAAAATTCATATACCACAACCATCAACAGTACAATTGGAGGTTGACTTACTATGTAGTCTACAGAAAGAATATTTGATTCCTAATGTCGTCCATACATATTTACAAAAATAAATGGTTAATGTTACCTCCAAAGGGAACATTATAGAAGAAATAAAGGCAGGAGAAAAATTTGTAGACCTTGAAAGCGAGATCAACTAGGGACAAACCAATGCATTATATGTGCCAACATAATATGATGGGAATACAAGAGTGAGAGATAACCTTCTTTTTGGTTTATTTGAATCTGGATCAACTACTACGCATTCTTTATCCTTTGCCCATAACTGGGATGAAGTGGATGGGTTTGCTCTCGAAAATAGTTCTGGGAGTGATGATGAGTGGAAAGAAGAAATTCAATCAAATCACATAGGTGTAGAAATCGAGCTTTCAAGTTGCTATGAGAAATTTAACAATGGTTCTTCTCAAGTTGCTATTTTGTGCCTAGAAATTTTGGCAGATAATGGCTACTTCATGAATGAAGTTGATTTGATTCAAAGCGAACAATGTGTTTCCTCTCAAGAAAGTTGGTTTGACTTGTTCAGAGCAGTTAAAGCGAACTATGTCCAATGCATCCTTGGTGGACACAACAAAATATGGTTTTGTTGCCACAAGGCCTCCTTCACTTCAGTAAGTATGTACATGCCATGGCTACTTGTGCAAATACTTCATGATTGTATGCTTGTTTTTCATTGGGGGTCTTATTTCTCTTAGCTTGTTAATGGCTTCGTATGATCATTGTGTTCTCTAGATTTAGGGTCTTTGACCCATGTATATAGTAGGGTATTTTCTTTGTTTTGCTGGTGGTTTTCTTTGTTTTGTTGGTGGTTTTCTTTTTTGATTTTGGGGATTTCTTGTCCCGTTTTTGTCTTGTGTCTGGTTTCCCTTGCCCCTATGCAATGGCTTTATTTTCTCACATTTTTCATTTCTTCAACTCCATTGCCCAATGGACTTGAACTAGTATGTCATGAGATTTTTAAGGTCCTCTACATTTCACTAAGAAATGTTGCCCCCAATCAGAGCCAATGTTACCTGCCAATTATCCTATCAATTTTCAAAATTCTCTTATAAATGTAACTCTAAGTGATGTCACGGTCCTTCTATTTTCCCTAACCTATTCATAGGGTTCATTAGTTTTGAAACTTCTCGACCAATCGAAATACTTAATATCCCCACCGTGTCATGGATTTGATTGATCTATTATGCAATGGGCTTATCGGGAGTTCTTGAAACCTTTAAACTTCTGAATTATGGTTTGGAGTTTCCATTTTTCAATGATAGGATGACCTGACTAGAGGCACATTTCTCTATGTGTCAGCTCATTTAATACACTGTATGACATCTTTAAGGAATGTTTTCTCCAATGCCTTGAAACACAAATTCGAGGTATAAATGTAATCTTTTGGATCTTTTGAAAGGATGACTCTTAAATGAAAATTTGGTGGAGAAGATATAGTAACGAATTTGGACATTTTTTTGTAATAAATAACTACTTTTCTCTGTCATCACCTTCCAATGAACTTATGAATGAATCAAAGGTGGTGGCATTTTAATTCCAGGTTTTCTTCAACATGGTGCATCTTGGTGAAGTTACAGAATGGGAAAATGAGTTGGTGCTAGCTGTACACCCAAATTTGATGTGGCCTGAGGAGGAACAACTCAACATTATTTCTAAGTTACAATTTCTAGCGTGGAAGGAAAAGACCAGCTATGTCGAATATCACAGAGTGATCTCTATTTTGGATAGACAGGAAGAGCAAGCTGAATTTAACAATTTTTTGTGGAGATGCTGATGGATCTATTTAGAGCTTTGGCTCCTCTGGGGGTTTAGTGACTTGGTTTCTTTATGCAATTTCCAATGGAAAAGGTTTCTTCCAAAAAAATACTGAATCTTGATTTTGCATGCATGTCAATTTTGTAATTATGAATGATAACCAAAATTTTGGGGCGTAATGGAAATGTGCCAGTTTCTTGATGAATTATTTTGATATTGGTCATTTTCAATGACCATTATGTATAGTAATTGGATAAGATAAAAGGGGAAAGAAAACTAAAAATAAGGGATTCTCCGGGGGGAGTTGAGTCTTTCAGAAACTCAATTTTATTGTATAGAGGGTCTAGAGTCTGTGAAATCTTGTTTTGGCATTGAAGAAATTAAGGAAATCTTGTTTGAAGAAATTAAGGAAATGTTTTCCTTGTAAACTGTCTAGGGTAAGTTGGTCAAAGTGTTTCTTTTCTTCAAGAGCAACAACCTTAGCTTCAAATTTATTTGGTAAATTTTTGATGACCTTAATTACAACATCAAATTATTTTACTTCTTCTCCTAATCCTTTCATAGCATTGACAATTTCATCAACTCTCAAGAAATAATCAACTACCTTTTCATCATCCTTCATTTTTATTTCCTCAAACTGATGTTTTAGATTAAGGACTTTTGACTATTTAAATTTTTCATTTCATTGATAGATAGTTTCAAGTTTAATCCAAATTTCCCTAGTAGAAGTGCAATGCATGAATTTGATGAAGGCATCTTTAGTCAATCCACACAAGAGAGCATGTTTTTCTCTAGCATTGGTTTCCTATTTTTTCTTTTCATCAGTAGATGTGGGAAAAGTAGTTGATACAGTGTAGCCAGTTAACACTATACTCCATACATCGACATCAATAGAAGTCAGATATGTTTCCATGCTTATCTTCCAGAAAACATAATCCATTCCATAAAATAATGGATCTCTAGTCATAGATGTGCCTGCATGAGCTTGAGACATTTTAAACAGACTCCAAGACCAGAATCAATCCTAGGTTGGTTATACTTGACAAAGGACCCTACACTCTAATACCACTTGTTGGAAGTGGAACTACTCTGAGAGGGGGGGGTGAATCAGAGTAATAAAATTTAAAAAACTTTTATGACATGAAAGGAAGATCTGACCTTTTAGAGATCTAGAACATAATGTAACTTAATATATGTAATATAAAAACTAAACTTTGAAAGATAAGACAAATTACTCAATCAACTACAAAATGAATGCCTAACAACTCTTGTTAAAGCAAGATGTATATTAGTCAAATAATGTTGAGTGAACAACCTTTTTTAATTATTTCTTTTGCAAGGAAACCAAAATTTTTGATCATAGAGAATAACATTTAAACTTTGCACATTTATAACTGAACCAAGAGAATTTAGATGAAATTGAACAATGACATCGTATGAAAACATTTGAAGAAACTAACTCAGCATAAATGGAAAAAGGAAAAATTATGCAAGATAGACACAAATCACACAAAAGAGAGACACATAAAGATGTTGACTGGAAAACCCTCTTGGGGTAGAAAAACCACTCCAAAATGCCTTGCAGGCTTGATCTCAAAAATTGATTACAATTTTGTTTAGAGCACAAACTCAATCATAATGTGGAGCATCAAATCCTACAATAAACTGAAGCACCCACTTAAAATTGGAAGCACCAACTTCTCTTAAATCAATACCCTAATGATACTAAACCTATTAGGACCTTATAACTGCAATAACTATCTGCAGTCACAAAATCACAATAAGATACAAAAAAAAGATTTTTCAAGAATGCCCAACTCGAAATAAGCTCTGAAATAAAATCAAAGAAATGTACAAAATGAACCCTCTATTCTCCCTTTTAAATACAAAAAGATATCATAGTAATTAACTCTCAACAATACTTTTCTCAAAATTAAATCTTTTCTCCTTTCTTCATAACCGAGCCATGGCTTTTGCCGTACATTTATACAAAGAATATAAAATAGTTATTCTTCTCAAAGACCCATATCTTCAATAACCACGGTTTTGCAAAATTGATAAACCATGTTGTTAAACCATGATACCCATAATGGGTGTTAACAATAATCACTAACAATTCGATGAAAAGCATTGAAGATTAGAAAAACCCTTGAGTATAAACTCCGGTTACCAAACTGAAACTGAATCTTCAACCAAATCTTACACACAAAACAGTTAAGATTTAGACTAGCACAATGTCTTGTGAAATGTAAACCAAATACCTGTCATAGTGGCAAGAATATTACCATTTTTTTGTGTAAAGACTTCATAACTGTATCACTACAACTCTTCCACCTTTCAACTCGAAGAGAATCCACCAAA